>JAHCLQ010000552.1:20000-69097 GCA_023678885.1 Pogostemon cablin | reverse complement strand
CATGATGATAATGATAATGATGATGGTGATGATGATGATGATGATGATGATGATGACATTAATATGGTGATGATCATGATGATCATCATGATCATGATGATCATCATCATCATGATCATTATGATCATAATGATGATGATGATCGTGATGATGATCATAAAGATGATCATGATGATGATGATCATGATGACGATGACAATGATCATGTTGATGATCATGATCATGATGATGATCATGATGATGATGATGATGATTATGATGAAAACGATGATCATGATCATGATGATCACGATGATGATGATTATCATGACCATGACGATGATGATCTTGATGATGAAAATGATGATAATAATGATGATAATGATGATAATAATGATAATAATGATGATGATGATGATGACCATGATGATGATGATCATGATCATATGATTATCTTGATGATCATGAAGATGATAATTACGATGATGATCATGATGTTAATCATGATGATAATCTCGATCATGATGATGATGATGATGATGATAATGATTATGATGATGATGATAATGATGATGATGAGCATGATGATCATGATCATGATTATGACGATAATGATGATCTTGATCATGATCACGATCATGATGATGATCAAGATCTTGATGATGATGACCATGATGATGATCATAATCATATGATGATGATAATCATGATGATGATGATCATGATGATTATGATCTTGATCATGTGATGATGATAATAATGATGATTATGATGATGATAATGATCATGATAATGATGATGATGAAATGATGATGAAGATCATAATGATAATGATAATGATGATGATCATGACAATGATGATGATGATGATGATCATTATCATGATGATCATGATGATGATGATGATGATGATCATGATCATGATCGTGATCATGATGATCACGATGATTACGATGATGATAATTATGATGATGATGATCATGATTATGATGACCGTGATGATGATGATGAAAATGATAATCACGATGATGATGATCATGATGATGCTAATGATGATGATGATCATGATGATGATGATGATGATGATGATCATGTTGATGATCATGACGATAATAACGATGATTATGATGATGATCATGTTCATAATAATAATGATTATGATGATGATCATGATCATGATGATGATGATGAAGATCATGATGATAATGATAATGATAATTGTGATGATAATGATGATGATGATGACATTGATGATGGTGATGATCATGATGATTTTCATGGTCATTATGATCATAATGATGATGATGATCATGAAGATGATCATGATGATGATGATCATGATGACGATGATGATGATGATCACGATGATGATGATATTCATGATGATCATTATGATGATGATGATGATGATAATGATGAAAACGATGATCATGATCATGATGATCACGATGATGATGATTATATGACCATGACGATGATGATCTTGATGATGACAATGATGATAATAATGATGATAATGATGATAATAATGATGAACATGATCATGATGATGATCATGATGACGATGATGATGATCATTATGATGATAATGATGATGATGACCATGACGATGATGATCATGATCATATGATGATGATAATCATGATGATGATGATCATGATGATGATGATGATCATGATCTTGATGATGATGATGAGATGATCATGGTCGTAATGATGATGATGATGATCATCATCATCATTATGATCATGATGACGATGCTCATGACAATGATGATCATGATGATGACGATGATGATCATTATGATGATCATGATGATCATTATGATGATGATGACTATGATGATAATGATGATCATGATGACGATGACCATGAAGATGATCATGATGATAATGATGATGATGATGACCATGATCATCATCATCATGATCATGATCATGATGATGATATTGATGATCATGAAGACGATGATGACGATGATGATCATGATGTTAATCATGATGATCATGATGATGATCATGATGATGATGATCATGATATTGATGATGACGATGATGACGATGATGATAATAATGATGACGATGATCATGATCATGATTATGATGATAATGATGATCTTGATCATGATCACGATAATGATGATGATCAAGTTCTTGATGATGATGATGACCATGATGATGATGATAATCATGATGATGATCATGATCATGATGATTATGATGATGATGATCATAATGAAGATGATGATGATCATGGTGATGATGGCCATGATGATGATGATCATGATCATGATGATGAAAATCATGATGATGATGATAATGATGATGCTTATGATGATCGTGATGATGATTATGAAGATGATGACGATGATGTGACGGTGATGATGATGATGATCATGATCATGATCATAATGATTATGATGATGATCATGATGATGATGATGATGGTGATGATGATGATGATCATGATCATGATGATCACGATGATGATCATGATGATGATGATCATCATGATCATGATCATGATCATGATGATGATGATCATGATGATGATCATGATCATGATGATCTTGATGATAATGATGATGACCATGATGAGGATGATCATGATCATATGATGATGATAATCATGATGATGATGATCATGATGATGGTCATGATGATTATGATCATCATCATGATGATGATGTTCATGACGATCATGATGATCATTATGATGATGAAGATCATGACGATCATGATTAAGATGATGATGATCATGATGATTATCATGATCATTATGATCATAATGATGATGATCATGAAGATGATCATGATGACGATTACGATGATCATGTTTATAATCATGTTCATGATGATCATTATGATGATGATGATGATGATGATAATGATGAAAAGATGATCATGATCATGATGTTCACGATGATGATGATTATATGACCACGACGATGATGATCTTGATGATGACAATGATGATAATAATGATAATAATGATGACCATGATCATGATGATGATCATGATGACGATGATGATGATGATGATGACCATGACGATGATGATCATGATCATATGATGATGATAATCATGATGATGATGATCATGATCTTGATGATGATGATGAGATGATCATGATCGTGATGATATGATCATGTTGACGATGCTCATGACGATGATGATCATGATGATGACGATGATGATGGATATTATGATGATCATGACGATCATGATTAAGATGATGATGATGATGATCATGATCATGATCATGATGATCACAATGATGATGATGATGATCACGATCATGATGATCATGATGATCATGATTATGATGAGTATGTCCATTATGATGATCATGATCGTGATGGTGATGATCATTATGATGATGACGATGATGATCATGATGATCATGATCATAATGATCATGATTATGATAATGACGATCATGATGATGATGACCGTGATGATGATGATCATTATCATGATTATGATAATCATGACGATAATGATAATGACTATGCTTATAATGATCATGACGATGATGATGATGATGTGATGATGATGATGATCATCATGTTGATGATGATCATGATCATAATGATAATGATGATGATCATGATCATGATGATGATGATCATGATGATGATGGTGATGATCATGATGATGATGATCACAATGATGATCATTATGATGGTGATCATTATGATGATGATCATTATGATGATGATCATGATCATGATCATGATCATGATTATGATGATAATGTTGATCTTGATCATGATCATGATCATGATGATGATGCTTACCATGATGATGATGATCATGATGATAATGATGATGATAATTATAATGATCATGATGATAATAATAATGATCATGATGTTGATCATGATGATGATGACGATCATAATCATGATGATAATGATCATGATAATGATGATGATCATGATCATGATCATGATGATCTCGATGATGATGATCACGATCACAATGAACATGATCGTGATGATGGTGATGAGGATTATGATGAAGATGATGATGATGACCATGATGATGATGACGACCATGATGATGATGATTTGGATCACGATGATGATGATGATCATGAAGATGTTCACGATGATGATGATCATGATCGTGAAAATGATGATCATTATCCTGATCAAGATGATCATGATAATGATCATGGTGAAGATAATAATTCTGATCATGATGATGATCGTGATTATGATGATCATGATGATGATGATGATGATCATGATGAAGATGATGATCATGATCATGATGGTTATGATGAAGATGCTGATCATGATCATGATCATGAAGATCATGATGACGATGATCATGATGATGATCATGACGATGATCATGATCATGATGGTTATGATGTAGATGATGATCATTATCATGATGATGATCATGATCATGATGATGATGATCATGATAATGATCATGATGATGATGATGATGATCACGATCACGATGATAATGATGATCATGATGATGATTATTATGTCCATTAAGATGATCATGGTCGTGATGGTGATGATCATGATGATGATGACGATGATGATCATGATGATCATGATCATAATGATCATGATGATAATGATGATGATCATGATGATGATGGTGATGATGTTGATGATCATGATGATGATGGTGATCATGATCATGATGATGATCATGATTATGATGATGATGGTGATGATGATGATGATGATCATGATCATGATGATGATGGTGATGATGCTGATGATGATCATGATCATAATGATAATGATGATGATCATGATCATGATGATGATGGTGATGATGTTGATGATGATGATCACAATGATGATCATTATGATGATTATGATGATCATGATCATGATTATGATGTGATCACGATGATGATCATTATGATGATGATGATGATCATGACCATGATCATGATTATGATGATAATGTTGATCTTTATCATGATCATGATCATGATGATGATGATCATGATCATATGATGATGATAATCATGATCATGGTGATCATGATGATAATAATCATGATCATGATGAAGATAATGATCATGATCATGTTGATGATTGTGATTATGATGATCATGATGATGATGATGATCATGATGGTCATGATGAAGATGCTGATCATGACCACGATCATGAAGATTATGTTGACGATGATCATGATGATAATCATGACGATGATCTAATGATAATGATCATGATGACGATCGTGATTATGAAGATGATGCGATGATGATCATGATGATGATCATGACGATGATCATGATCATGATGGTTATGATGTCGATGATGATCATGATCATGATGATGATCATGATCATGATGATGATGATCATGATAATGATCACGATGATGATGATGATGATCACGATCATGATGATAATGATGATCATGATGATGATTATTATGTCCATTAAGATGATCATGGTCGTGATGGTGATGATCATGATGATGATGACGATGATGATCATGATCATAATGATCATGATGATAATGATGATGATCATGATGATGATGGTGATGATGTTGATGATCATGATGATGATGGTGATCATGATCATGATGATGATCATGATTATGATGATGATGGTGATGATGATGATGATGATCATGATCATGATGATGATGGTGATGATGCTGATGATGATCATGATCATAATGATAATGATGATGATCATGATCATGATGATGATGGTGATGATGTTGATGATGATGATCACAATGATGATCATTATGATGATTATGATGATCATGATCATGATTATGATGTGATCACGATGATGATCATTATGATGATGATGATGATCATGACCATGATCATGATTATGATGATAATGTTGATCTTGATCATGATCATGATCATGATGATGATCATGATCATATGATGATGATAATCATGATCATGGTGATCATGATGATAATAATCATGATCATGATGAAGATAATGATCTTGATCATGTTGATGATTGTGATTATGATGATCATGATGATGATGATGATCATGATCATGATGGTCATGATGAAGATGCTGATCATGACCACGATCATGAAGATTATGTTGACGATGATCATGATGATAATCATGACGATGATCACGATCATGATGGTTATGATGTAGATGATGATAATGATAATGATCATGATCATGATCATGATAATGATCATGATGATGATTATGATGATCATTATGATTATCATGATGATGACCATGATGATGATCATGATCATGATATTGATAAACATGATGATGATGATCATGATGATGATGAGCATGATCATGATTGATGATGATGATCATGATCATATGATGATGACAATCCAGGTGATGATGATCATGATTATCATGATGATGATCATGACGATCATGATGATCATGATCACGATTATGAAAAAGATGAAGATCATGACAATCGTGATCATGGTGATGATGATGATCATGATGATCATGATGATGATAATGATGATGGTGACGATCACAATGATCAGATGATGGTCATGATCGTGATGATGGTGATGAGTATCATTATGATGATGATCATAACCATGATGATGATGATCATGATGACCATGATAGTGATGATCATGATCATATGATGATGATAATCATGATGATGATGATCATGATGATGATGATGATGTTGATCAGGATGATGATCATGATCATGATGATGATGATGATGATCATGATGACCATGATAGTGATGATCATGATCATATGATGATGATAATCATGATGATGATGATCATGATGATGATGATGATGTTGATCAGGATGATGATGATGATCATGATGATGATGATGATGATCATGATGATATTGCTCATGATGATGATCAATATGATGATAATGATCAACATGATCATTATCATCGTCATAATCTTCATCATAATCATGATCATCATCATCATAATGATCATCATCGTGATCATCATCATCATGATCATCACCATCATCATCATGATCATTATGATCATGATCATGCTCATCATCATCATTATCATCATCAAAATGTTTATCACCATCATGATCATGATCATCATCATGGACATCATCATGATCATCATCATGATCATCATAATCATCATCATGATCATTATCATGATCATGATCATGATCATTATCATGATCATAATCATCATGATCATGATCATGATCATCATCTACATCATAACGATCATGATCGTGAACATCGTCATGATCATCATCATGATCATCGTCATCATAATCTTCATGATCATGGTCATGATCAGCATCTTCATCATGACCATCATGATCATGATCATCATCTTCATCATGACCATCATGATCATCATCATGATCATCATAATCACGATCATCAACATGATCATTATCTTCATCATGATCATGATCATGATCAGGATCATGATCATCATTATCACGATCATGATCATCATCATCGTGATCATGATCGTCATCTTCATAATCATCTTCATGATCGTCATCATCATGATCGTCATCATCATCATGGTCATCATCATCATCTTCATCATGATCCTCATCACCATCACCACGATCATGTTCATTGTGATCGTGATCATCATCATCGTGATCATCATAATCGTGATCATAATAATTATGATCATCATGATCATCATTATCATGATCATTATCATCATGAACATGATCGTTATGATCTTCATCATGATCATCATCATCATCATTATCATGATCATTATCATCATGAACATGATCGTTATGATCTTCATCATGATCATCATCATCATCATGATCATCATGATCATCATGATCGTCATGATCATCATCATCATTATCATGATCATTATTATCATGATCATGATCGTTATGATCTTCATCATGATCATCATGATCATCATCATCATCATCATGACGAAGATCATTATCATCATGATCACCATGATCATGATTATCATCATCATATGATCATGATCATCATCATCATCATCATGATCATGATCATGATCAAGATCAACATTATCATCATAATCATGATCATGATCATCATCATCATCATAATGATCATCATCGTGATCACATCATAATCATGATCATGATCATCATCATCATCATAATGATCATCATTGTGATCATCATCATCAACATCATCACCATCATCATCATCTTCATGATCATCATCATCATCGTGATCCAAATCATCATCGTAATGATCGTCATCATCATCATGGGCATCATCATCATCTTCATCATGATCCTCATCACCATCATCACGATCATGTTCATTGTGATCGGGATCATCATGATCGTGATCATCATGATCATAGTCATCATCATTATCATGATCATTATCATCATGATCATGATCGTCATCATCATCATCATCATCCTGATGATCATGATCATCATCATCATGGTAATCATGATCATCATGATCGTCATCATCATCATCTTCATCACGATCCTCATCACCATCATCATGATCATGTTCATTGTGATCGTGAACATCATGATCGTGATCATCATGATCATGATCATTATCATGATCATTATCATCATGATCATGATTTTTATGATCTTCATCATGATCATCATCATCATCATGATCATCATGATTGTCATGATCATCATCATCATCATTATCATGATCATTGTTATCATGATCATGATCGTTATGATCTTCATCATGATCATCATCATCATCATCATCATCATGTTCATTATCATCATGATCATCATCATCATGATTATCATCATCATATGATCATGATCATCATAATCATGATCATGATCATGAATAAGATAAACATTATCATCATAATCATGATCGTGATCATGATCATGATCATCGTCATAATGATCATCATCGTGATCACATCATAATCATGATCATGATCATGATCATCATAATCATCATAATGATCATCATTGTGATCATCATCATCAACATCATCACCATCATCATCATGATCATGAACATCATCATTATCATTATTATCATGATCATCATCAACAACATGATCATCATCATAACATCATCATCATCATGATCGTCATCATGATAATCATCAGCATCATCATTATCATCATCGTCATGATTATCATCATCATGATAATGATCATCATCATCACGGTCATCATCATCATGATCGTCATCATCATTATGATCATTATGATTATGATCATCATGATCATCATCGTCATCATCATCATGATCATCACCATCACGATCATGATCATCTTAATGGACATAATCATCATCATCATCATTGTGATCATTATCATGATCATGATCGTGATCATCATCATGATCATGATCATCATCTACATCATAACCATCATGATCATGATCATCGTCATGATCATCGTCATCATGATCTTCATGATTATGATCATGATCAGCATCTTCATCATGACCATCATGATCATGATCATCATCTTTATCATGACCATCATGATCATCATCATCGTGATCCAAATCATCATCATTATGTTCGTCATCATCATTATGGTCATCATCATCATCTTCATCATGATCCTCATCACCATCATCACGATCATGTTCATTGTGATCGTGATCATCATCATCGTGATCATCACGATCTTGATCATCATGATCATCATCATCATCATTATCATGATAATTATCATCATGATCATGATCGTCATCATCATCATCATCATCATCATCATGATCATCATCATCATTATTACCATCATCATATGATCATGATCATCATCATCATGGTAATCATTATCATCATGATCATGATCATGATCAAGATCAACATTATCATCATAATCATTATCATGATCATCATCATCATCATCATAATGATCATCATCGTGATCACATCATAATAATGATCATGATCATGATTATCATCATCATCATTATGAACATGATCATGATCATCATCACATCATCATCATCATCGTCATGATCATCATCAGCATAATTATTATCATCATCGTCATGATTATCATCATCATGATAATGATCATCATCATCACAGTCATCATCATCACAGTTATCATCATTATGATCATGATCATCATGATCATCATCGCCATCATCATCAAAATCATCACCATCACGATCATTATCATCATAATGGACATAATCATCATCATCATGATCATCATGATCGTCGTGATCGTTATCATCATCATCATCATCGTGATCATCATGATCGTGATCATCATGATCATGATCATGATCATCATTATTTTAATCATGATCGTCATGATATTCATCATCATCATGATCATCATGATCGACATGATCATCATCATCATTATGATGATGATCATAATCATCATGATCATCGTCATCATGATTATCATCATCATATGATCATGATCATCCTCTTCATGGTCATCATAATTATCATCATGATCATCATGATCATGACCATCATCATGATCATCATAATCACGATCATGAACATGATCATAATGACGATCATCATCATCATGATCATCATCGTGATCATCATGATCATGATCATCATCATCATCAACGTCATGATCATCATCATGATCATGATCATCATCATTATCATTATGATCATGATCATCATCATCATCATCGTCACATCATCATCATCATCATCATCATCATCGTCACATCATCATCATTATCATCATCATGATCATCATCACGATCATCATCATCATGATTTTCATCATCGTGATCATGATCATCATCATCATGGCCATCATCATCATGATCATCATCATCATCATTATGATCATCATCATCATGATTATCATCATCATATGATCATGATCATCATCATCATGGTCATCATCATCATCAAGATCTTGATCATCATCATTAACGTGATCATGATCAAGATCATCATTATTATCATTATCATCATCATCATCGTCATCATCAATATCATGATCATCATCATCATGATCATCATGATCGTGATCAGCATCATGATTAACATCATGATCATCGTCGTCATCATCATCTTCATGATCACCAAGATCATCATCATGATCATGATCATGATGATGATGATCATGATCATCATCATCATGATCATCATCATGGTCATCGTCATCATGATCGTCATTATCATCATAATCATCATCATCATAATGATCATCATGATCATCATAATGATCATTATTATCATCGTCATCATCATCATCATCATCATCATGAGCATCGTCATCATGATCATGATGATGATGACGATGATCATCATCATCATCATGATCTTGATCATCATCATCATCATCATCATCAAGATCATGATCATCTTCATCATCATGATCATCATCATCATCATATGATCATGAATTCATCGTCATGGTCATCATCATCATCTTCATGATAATCATCATCGTCCTCATGATCATCATCATGATCATGGTCATCATTATTATCATCATTATTATCATCATTGTCATCATCAAGATCATCATCATCATGGTCATATAATCATCATCATCGTGATCATCATGATCATGATCATCGTTTTCATCATTATCATCATCATCATCATCATAATGATCATCATGAACATGATTATCAACATGATCATCGTCATCGTCATCATGATAATCATCATCGTGAACATCTTCATGATCATCATCATCATTTTGATCATAATGATCATGATAATCATCATGATCATCACCATCATCAATGTCATCATCATCATCATTATCATCACAATTATCATTATCATTATCATCATGATCTTCATCATCATCATCATGATCATGATCATGATCATGATCATCATCATAATCATCATCATTATGAACATGATCATCATCATAATCATCGTTATTATCATCATGATCATCAACGTGATCATCATCATCATCATCATCATTAGCATCATCATGATCATCATCATCGTGATTATCATTTTCATCAACATCATCATCATGGTCATCATAATCATGATCATCATCATCATAATTGTCATCATCGTAATCATCGTGATCATCATGATCATGATCATGATGATCATCATCATCATCATATTCATCATCATCATCATCATAATGATCATCATCATCATCATCATTGTCATGATCATCATCATTATCATTATCATTATGATCTTCGTCATCATTTCATCATCATCATTGTCATGATCATCATCATCATCATAATCATCATGATTATCATCATCATATGATCATGATCATAATCATCACGATCATCATCATGATTATCATCATCATATGATCATGATCATCATCATCATGGTCGTCAGCATCATCAAGATCTTGATCATCATCATGATCGTGATCATGATCAAGATCATCATTATCATCATAATCACGATCATGATCATGATCATCATCATCATATAATGATCATCATCGTGATCATCATCATCATGGTTATCACCATCATCATCATGATCATGATCATCATCATCATAATCATCGTCATGTTTATCATCATGATCATCATCATCATCATCATTATCATCATCATCATCATCATTATCATCATCATTATCATCATCATCATGATCATCATGATCGTGATCATCATCATGATCATCATAAGCATCATCATTATAATCATCATCATCATCATGGTCATCATCATGATTATCATGATCATCATCATGATCATCATAATCATCATCATGATCATCTTCGTGATCATGATCATGATCATCATCATCATCTACATCATAACCATCATGATCATGATCATCATCATGATCATCATCATGATCTTCATGATCATGATCATGATCAGCATCTTCATCATGACCATCATGCTCATGATCATCATCTTTATCATGACCATCATGATCATTAGGATCATCATCATCATCATGATCATCATAATCACGATCATCATCATAATCATGATCATTATCTCCATCATGATCATGATCATGATCATCATTATCAAGATCATGATCATCATCATCGTGATCATGATCATCATCTTCATGATCATCTTCATGATCATGATCATCATCATCGTGATCCAGATCATCATCATCATGATCGTCATCATTATCACGATCATCATCATCATTGTGATCGTGATCATCATCGTGATCATCATGATGATCATCATCATCATCATTATCATGATCATGATCGTTATGAGCTTCATCAGGATCATCATCATCATCATGATCATCATGATCGTCATGATCATCATCATCATCATTATTATCATCATCATATGATCATGATCATCATCATCATGGTAATCATCATGATCATGATCATGATCATGATCAACATTATCATCATAATCATCATCATGATGATAATCATCATCATCATCATAATGATCATCATCGTGATTACTGTTGGCAATTGGATCTTATGGTTAACATGATTTGACAAGAAAAACAGATAACTAGATACAGCGGAAGCATAAAAGAATTACCTGTCTTCTGGTTTGTTGTAGTGGATGATAATCTGAGAAGAACACCTCTGATCTTCTGCAGTATTACCCAAAGTCAACTCTCTGGTGTTGTGTGGTCAACAATCTCCAGAGAGTTCTCAATCTGTTCCTAATCTCTTCTCTACGTAAGTGGCGCAGACTTAGGTTATTAGGAACTGAGACAACTTATATACTTGGGCTACTGCAGGGACCAAGAGGAGAAATTGGGCTGGGCCTCAATTAGATTTAATTAACCAAGCTTAGCCCAAAGCTTTTAATTAAATCCAATAATAATAATATAGTCCACTAAAATATTATTACTGCACTACCCGTCCAATCCCAAAATTATGTTCTGGGCTCCTTCTTATGACGGACATGGATTCCTTCTACAATCATCAGCACACCATAGATACAGCACTATTTCCCAACTCACCGAGTTTGTTGATTTAATATTTATAAATCTCACCCATTGATGAATCAAAGAAATACATACTGCCCTACGTGTCGAGGTTATTGTATAGGGATTAAGAGCACGAACTTCCATAATAACAGAGATCAAGTTCTTCTATAAGTCAGTATAAGTCGAACGATCTCAAGCGGTCCTGCTCAATACACACAAGTGCACTAATGTGATTCTATAGCCAAGACAAGCTAATACCAAACCACACTACAACCATACCGATAGAGAGTCCCCGTCTATCTCAGTTGTGAGCATCTGTTTATACTTTATAAGGAAACCGATAATATGATCTTCTGCGTGTTGTCGCACAACATATTATCTACAGTATAAAGTAAATGGACTATTGCATCATGCATACAAAATAAATTATAAGATGCAATCATTTGATCATATGATTCTCATTTCAAATATTGTTATAACATTGTTCATACTAAGGCTAGGCTTTTAGTATACAATCCAACAATCTCCCACTTATACTAAAAGACTATGCTGTCATGTCTTCTGCCATACATCTGATTCCTACTCCCATTACTCGACCATTAAAAGCTCTCGCCTTAAGGTCCTCGTAAATAGATTTACTAGGTCATCATCCGATGCAATCTAGGCGACAACAACCTTCCTCTCGTCATACGATTTCTCGTAACAGGTGGTACTCGCGCTCCATGTGTTTAATTGCCTTATGGACTTGTGATTTCTTCAAGTTTGCAACTGCACCAATATCATCAATGTAAATTGTGATTACCTTGGGCAAACTTAGAAACACTTCAAAGTCCATCTTGAAGTTTCTAGAGTCATATAGATACTTTGGCTGCCTCATAGGCTCCAATTTATCATCATTCCATGATGGAGTCCGGAGTCTGAAATATATTTCTATATAACACTCCTCCACATTATGACTCTACTTCTTAAAATTAAACACATAACCTTTGAGGAGAATTTACTACCGTCCAATCTGATTAAAAAATCCAAATCTACGTAATCCACAAGAAGCAGTGAATCTGCTCAGTAAGTCTATATATGATTTCCAGTCCTTCTCAGGCACTTCATATATGTCTTACCACAATTCATCATTCTTGTTCCGGATCACGTTGATACCCACTGTTCATGCAACTAGCAAAACAGATATCCAGCTTCGTTCATAGCATTCCTTAGATTAAGCTTCCTTATTCACCGAAGTATAAGGAACCGCTTTCATCTTCTTTATCTTCCTTTTGTGTCTTAAGACACAATCACTTAGATAAATTCACATGCTAAACGAGTATGGACTATATCATATTATGAAACTTGAGATAAGCATAACATCCTTTCTTGTGATCCGTATCACCGTGATCAAAAGGATATATTTTGCTCTTTCTTAAGTGCTTCATTTCTACCGCTTTATTAACCGTACCCATACGCCCGATAATACTCTTTCATTGTCTCCAATGAGCAAGATACTATCTACGTATAGTACAAGAAACACCACCACGTTTCCGTCACTCTTTTCAACACACAAGACTCATCTGCTCATTGATTTAAATCCATGCCACTGGATTACCTAATCAAAACAGATGCTTCATGATCTCAAAGCTTGCTTTAGTCCATTGCTGGACACTTTTAAGCTTACTATCATAATGCTATTAGTACTTTGCAATGAATCACTCTGGTTGCTTCACATAGATGTTTTCCTCAAGACTTCCAATCAGGAAAGCTGTCTTGACATCTATTTGCTGTTCCTCATAATTCATTATGAGCAGCAATAAATAAAAGAATTTGGATCAACATAAGCATAGCTACCAGCGAACATGTGTCCTCATAATCGAACCATTTCTTTCTGAGTACACCTTTTCGCAACAAGCTTTGCGTCCAAGGTTTTCACCTTTCCGTATGATCCTCTTTTATTTTCTATGACCACCTGCAATGGCTTTTACACCATTTTAGTGATCCTTGAAGCTCCAGACTTAATTTAGAATCAGTAGATTCTATTTCAAAATTCATTGCAACTTACTAAGATTCTGCATTTTCATCTTGTAGTGCTACGTCGTATCTGTGGAACAATACTATGTTCATTAGGGATCAAGTCTCACGACTCTCCCAAAACATATATTATTTGGGTTGTCAAACAACCCTCCCACTACGATAAAGTACTACATGAAATTGTGTATCAGACGTGACACGTGTTGCAGTTTACCTTGTGGTATATCCTCTTGTACACTTGGTACTTATACATAGTGTTTTCCTGTCACTTCCTTTAAAACAACTCATACATGGGTTTGTGATTTATTACATAGTCCTTTTCCAAAAATCTAGTTATTGTGTTAACAATTACCCTTCGATCTTTTGGACTAAATAAATCACCCTCCATTTTTCAAGGATGTCCCACACACAGACAAAATGTTTTACGAATTACTGTATCTAGGGCATATCCATAAAATGAATTTAATTATTCCAAATAATTCATTATCTATCTAATCATAACCATAAGAGCCTTATTCCTTCTATCCACTACACCATTCAGCTGGGGCATGCCCGGTGTAGTCCAATTGAGATTTAATCTCAACTTCTGATTAATAACTCCTAACTATCCCAAGAGGTACTCGCCATCACGATTAAATCATAATGACTTAATATATTTTTCATGACGCTTCACTGTACCAGCCTTGCAATTCTTGAATTAATCCAAGAACTTAGACATGCAGTGCATCAAATAAATATATTGGTATCTAGAATAATCTTTGAATATTCATAACTACCTCTCTCCTAGATAATATTAGGTCTGCTTGAATCAGAATGAACTAATTCCAACATATATATCTTTGGCTCTACACCCCACAGCCTTGAAAAGGCAGTTAATCATTTTTACTTCCAAGAAAGACTTGCAAGTCTGATAGTTTCCACTTCAGATAAACCTTACGGTCTATCGGCTATCAACTTTTGAATCTTACTCAAGTAAAATGAACTAATCTTAGACGCCAAATGTATGTTTAGTTCATCTTTGAAGGTTCCTTTCTCTTACTAATATTAGAAGATGCATTATTAATTACTATTTGTTGCATCTGTGGGAGGTACATGATTCAAGAGTTTACATATTATCCACTAACGTACTTTAACGGATTATAGCTTCATTCCTCATTACTATGACCATGTCATTTAAATGAAATGAAGTATCCATCCGTTAATGCATAGAAACCGAAATTAAATTCTTTCTATGAAACGTACGTAAAGATAATTTCTCATAATCAATCGTTTATTCTTATCATGAGATAAATAAACTACTTCCACTGCAATAGCCACTACCTTTGTAGTTTTACCCATGTCATTACAATCTTATCCTTACTAAGTGAAAAACATTTAGTGATTCCAGTATCTACACAGTTCGAGTCAGTAGATGCCATCACTAATCATGTTTAAATCATTAGTAAATAAGATATTAAACTTGTTCACTTTATGATGAAAATGGCTTTCCTTTGCCACATGTTTTATCAGAAGTTTCCCACCATATACATCCTCTTGTAATTCAGGTGGAACTTTCTCAAAACATTTAGGCAATTATGGAGAATAAAATTGACTTAGGTTTCCCTTTCAACTTCTATTCCATATATTTCCAATTCATTCATCAAATTTTATCATGATCTTGCGCTTTTTATATTACTCAAGTATCCAAAGAGTTACATGAGACCATCATATTTCTATGAACCTCTCATCTCTTCACTAGAAACTTTAATAGGCATCATGAGACTTCCTTTGTGAGAATACACATGGATTTTCTTAAGCAGTAATTTTCAAAACCAAGATTCTTTTCTAATCATCTAATTTGGACAAGTAAAAGTAATGTCTTTTAGTTAACAATTAGTGAAATAATACCATTCGAAATTAAGAGAATCACAAATAAATTTACCGATCAAAACTTCGAATTTTATTCTTTTATATTGATTCCCTCAAAACAATATAAAATAAAATTCACCGACATCTCAAGCACCGTGAGTCTGCAAGCCACGATAGTGTGGACGTTTACAAACCCGAACATTTACAAGAGAAGGTTTTAACCATTAATTTCATTTATCAATCTTACTTTATGACAAAATAATTAATAGTCGGTCCCTCTTTAGCCATGCAAATAAAAGCAGTGACTCCGATGGGGAGGATACTTATTATTTACATCTAAGTGTACACCATTATTTGACCCCAAGTCCGCGGCCCAAGCTTATGTGCCTTACAGATAGAGAAGTGCACACGCGCTCGGATAACTTCCTACAGTCATCTATTACAAGTTTGTACCAGTGAACCGCATATAAACTCATCCGATAGGGAGGAAGGTCTAAGCCAACGCGCAAGTTCATATGCATCACATTACAAACGTAATTATTTAATGAAGTTTGTTCCAGCAATCCATGAATAAACTCATCCGATGGGGAGGAAGGCTCTAATGCCGACGCGCAAGTCTATTCACATCGCTAACAAACCAATAATGGAGGCCGCGGGAATTTATTACCAATCCCCTCTCCCACTTAGTTATTTAATTACCGAGGGTTTTAAACATGTATATAATATTCAGAAATAAAATATACATTCTAGACATGCTTCTATTAACAGCAATTTAAATAAATAAATCACATAGAACATGCCTTTCATATATAACAATTAATTGTCAAGTAAAAACAATTAAATCAGTTATATATTATAATTAATTGTATAATAAATAGTGGATCAATTAATTTGGGCCCTTGAGCAACAAATAAGCACAAAATGAGCAGCAGACTAAATTAATTAATCATGCTCATTATCTATGGCCCATAATCTTAGCCCAAAACCAAATTAAATCCACCAAGCCCACTAGCACAAATTAAGTCCATTAATAAATAATTAATTATGCTTGGCCCATTACCCACAATTAATTAAGTCAGCAGCCCAAAACCATTTTAATTAAAATTGGGCCCAACAGCCCAAAACTAAATTAAAATTAATTAAGCAGCCCACAAGCAAGAAATAGGCCCTTATCATATTAATAATAGTGATAGAGCCTGCTAGACAGCCCATCTCACAGCCCATTTCCTCCACAATTAAAATTGGGCCTAGCAGGAGCCCAAAACCAATTTAAATAAAGGCCCAGGAGGATGCATCAGTGCTGCCCTAATCATCCCAACAGCCGCAGAAGTCCCTCAACTCCTCAGGCGATAACCGGCGCTACCAGGGCCCGCTCCCGCCGGCGCCGCCGCCAACAGCCCACCGAAAAAATACCGTTAGCCCGCCGCCGACAGTTCCAAGCCTTGAAGCATCACCATCGCGCCACCAGCTGGCAATCGCCCCACAGCCGCGCCTGCCCAAACCGCCACCATCGATCATCAGCCGCCAACAGGCTGACCAGATCAAAAATCGCGCCTTTCCGGCGAGGTGCGACGCAGTCCAGTGCCGCCGCGCAGCAGTGCGATTCCCACACGCCAGCTTCGTTCCCGACAAACGCCGACCTTAGTCCACCAGATCTGGCCGAAATGTCCAGCGAGTCGTATTCGTCTCCAACAATCCGCCTGGAACGTTGCTCCCTCAGCCCACCGTCATCCGCCTACTTCGAATCCGCAGTCCAGATCGATCTTTCATGGCTGTCGTCGACCGTTTCCGTTCATCACCCGCCGCTGCCTCGACTCCATCGCTCAGCCGTGTGCCACCACCAGCGCAGCCAGATTCCTCGGCGACGTGCCCCGATCTAAACGGATCTGTCTCGACCTGCGCCGATCTTCCCAGCCGAAGCTTACGTCGATCGAGATCTTAGCGTTGGTTCAGGCATCGTCCAGACGCCTCGCCGTGGAGTCCTAGCCACTGCGACTCAATCGAACCAGTCGAACCCCGACTAGCGACCCCGGTCAGGCACCGTCGTCAAAACCAAAATCCACGCGCCGCCACATGAAGTCCCACCGGGCGTGAGATATACAGACTTCTGTCTTAATCATCTTACTGTCTATAGACTGTCTTATGACTCACGTTACAGCACAAAGAAGATGGGGATTTGTTCTCCAATATTATTTTAATAAAATAACCAAACCCCAACTAACAACTCAGACAATAATAAACAGATTATTCCAAATAATCATATATTGACTGAACAAAAAAAACATGCGATCAAACCAGATTAAGTCAAATAATCAAGTAATCACATACCCATCTATCAAATCACGTTTCACCAAGAAACCATGCTCTGATACCAATTGTTGGCAATTGGATCTTATGGTTAACATGATTTGACAAGAAAAACTGATAATTAGATACAGCGGAAGCATAAAAGAATTACCTGTCTTCTGGTTTGTTGTAGTGGATGATAATCTGAGAAGAACACCTCTGATCTTCTGTAGTATTACCCAAAGTCAACTCTCTGGTGTTGTGTGGTCAACAATCTCCAGAGAGTTCTCAATCTGTTCCTAATCTCTTCTCTACGTAAGTGGCACAGACTTAGGTTATTAGGAACTGAGACAACTTATATACTTGGGCTACTGCAGGGACCAGGAGGAGAAATTGGGCTGGGCCTCAATTAGATTTAATTAACCAAGCTTAGCCCAAAGCTTTTAATTAAATCCAATAATAATAATATAGTCCACTAAAATATTATTACTGCACTACCCGTCCAATCCCAAAATTATATTCTAGGCTCCTTCTTATTATGAGCCCGATAGTCTCCCCATGTTTAAGATATACAATGCCCATTAATTAATTAAGTTACTGACAACTCAAATTAATTAATATCTCATCCTAGAGTAGTGCCACTCAACCTTATTATCATGCCAGAAATTAATCCACTTGCAAGATTTACATGATAAACCTTATGAGCTCCTCAAGGGGACATCATCAACCTATGACGGACATGGATTCCTTCTACAATCAACAGCACACCATAGATACAGCACTATTTCCCAACTCACCGAGTTTGTTGATTTAATACTTATAAATCTCACCCATTGATGAATCAAAGAAATACATACTGCCCTACGTGTCGAGGTTATTGTATAGGGATTAAGAGCACGATCTTCCATAATAACAGAGATCAAGTTCTTCTATAAGTCAGTATAAGTCGAACGATCTCAAGCGGCCCTGCTCAATACACACAAGTGCACTAATGTGATTCTATAGCCAAGACAAGCTAATACCAAACCACACTACAACCATACCGATAGAGAGTCCCCGTCTATCTCAGTTGTGAGCATCTGTTTATACTTTATAAGGAAACCGATAATATGATCTTCTGCGTATTGTCGCACAACATATTATCTACAGTATAAAGTAAATGGACTATTGCATCATGCATACAAAATAAATTATAAGATGCAATCATTTGATCATATGATTCTCATTTCAAATATTGTTATAACATTGTTCATACTAAGGCTAGGCTTTTAGTATACAATCCAACAATCACATCATATTCATGATTATGATCATCATCATCAGCATAATGATCATCATCATGATCATCACCATCATCATCATGATCATCATCATCATCATTATCATTATGATCATGATCATCATCATCAACATGATCATCATCATCGTCATCATCATCATCACATCATCATCATCATCATGATCATCATCAGCATCATCATCGTCATGATTATCATCATCATGATAATGATCATCATCATCGCGGTCATCATAACGATCAACATCATCATCGTCATGATCATCATCATCATCATAATCATCATCACGATCATCATCACCATCTTCATCATGATTATCATCATCATCATCATCATCTTCATGATATGATGTCATGATGATGATGACCATGATGATGATGATCATGATCATGATCATGATGATCATAATGATGATCATGGTCATGATATGATGATGATCATCATGGTCATGATATGATGATGATGATCATCATGGTCATGATATGATGATGATCATGATGATGATGACCATGATGATGATGATCATGATCATGATCATGATGATCATAATGATGATTATAATGATCATGATGATGATCATGATGATGATCGTGATCATCATGTTGATCATATGATGATGATAATCATGATGATGATGATCATGATGGTGATTATCATGATGATGATCATGAAGATCATGAAGATGATGATCATGGTGATGATGATGATGATGATCATGTTCACGATGATCACGATCATGATTATTATGATGATGATGATTATGATCACGATCATGATGATGATCATGATGATGATGATGATGATCATGATGATGATGATCGAACTATGTAATATTAT
Source organism: Pogostemon cablin (assembly GCA_023678885.1). Classification (NCBI taxonomy): domain Eukaryota; kingdom Viridiplantae; phylum Streptophyta; class Magnoliopsida; order Lamiales; family Lamiaceae; genus Pogostemon; species Pogostemon cablin. The sequence goes on along the minus strand of JAHCLQ010000552.1, from coordinate 47,061 downwards.
GATGATAACGATGATGATTATGTTCATGATGATGATCATGATCGTGATGATGATGATCATGATCATAATGATCATGATGATAATGATGATGACGATCATGTTGATGATGATGATCATGATCCTGATCATGATGATGATGATCATGATCATGATGAAGATAATGATAATGATCATGATAACGATCGTGATTATGAAGATGATGCGATGATGATCATGATCATGATCATGATCATAATGATAATGATGATGATCATGATCTTGATCATGATCATGATGATGATGGTGATGATCAAGATAATGATGATCATTATGATGATAATGATGATCATGATCATGATGATGACCATGATTCTGATGATGATGATCATCATGATCATATGATGATGATAATCATGATGATGATGATCATGATGATTTTGATGATGATGATCATCATGATCATATGATGATGATAATCATGATGATGATGATCATGATGATAATGATCATGAGGATCATGATGATCATGATGATGATGATGATCATGATCATGACGATCATGATGATCATGATGATGATCATTATGATCATGATGATCACAATGATGATGATGATGATGATCACTATCACAATGATCATGATGATAGTCATGATCGTGATGACGGTAATGATGATGATGATGACCATGATGATGATGACGATCATGATGATGATGATCATGATAGTGATGATGACCATGATGATGATGATGATGAACATGATCATGATCATAATAATGATAATGACAACGATGATCATGATCACGATAATGATGATGATCATGAAGATGATCATGATGATGATGATGATGATGATGATGATGATCATGATGATCATGATGAAGACAATGATGATGATGATGATGATGATGAAGACAATGAAGATGATGATCATGATCATGATGATGATTATGATCATGATGATCATGATGATGATCATGATGCTGATCATGATCATGATGGTCATGATGATGATAATGATCATCATCATCATGATGATCATGATGATGATGATGATCTTGATTATGATGATCATGAAAATGATCATGATGATGATGATGATGATGATCGTGATGATGATGATGATCATGACGATGATGATGATGACCATGATGATGATGATGTTGATGATGATCATGATGATAATCATGATGATGATCATGAAGATGATGATGGTCATGATATGATGATGATCATGATGACGATGACCATGATATGATGATCATGATCATGATGATAATGATAATGATCATGATGATGATCGTGATCATGATCATGATGTTGTTGATCAGCATGATGAAGAAGAAGAAGATGATGATGATCATGATGATGATAATGATGATGATGATGATGATGATGATAATGATCAAGATGATGATTATGATCACGATCATGATGATCATGATGGTGATCATGATCGTGATGATCATGATCATGATGATGATGATGATTATGATAATAATGATCATGATGATGATGACGATCATGATGATGATGACCATGATGATGATGATCATGATAATGATAATCATGATAATGATGATCATGATGATAATGATGATGCTGATGATTATAATGATGATGTTGATGATGATGATGATGATGATGATGTGATGATGTTGATGACGATGATCATATTGATAATGATGATGATATGATCATGATGATGATGGTGATGATGGTGATGATGGTGATGATGATGATCACGATGATGATCATAATAATGATGATTATGATTATGATGATGATCATTATAATGATGATGATGAAGATTATGATGATGATCATGATTATTATGATCATGATGATGATCATGATGATGACCATGATGATGATTATCATGATCATATGATGATTATAATCATGATGATGATGATCATGATTATTATGATCATCATGATGACCATGATGATGATCATGACGATCATGATGATGATGATATTCATGATGAAGATCATAAGGATCATGATCATGATGATCACGATCATGATTATGATGATGATGATGATGATCACGATCATGATGATGATCATGATGATGATCATGATGATCGTGATGATGATGATCATGATGATGACGGTGGTGAAGATCATGACGATGATGATCGTGATGATGATGATGATGATTGTGATGATTGTTATGATCATGATGATGATGACCATGATAATAATGATGATGATCATGATGATGACAATGATAATGATGATCACTATCATGATGATGATCAAGATGATGATCATGATGATCATGATAATGATAATGACGATCATGATGATGATGATCATGATGATGATGATGATGATGATCATGATGATAATGATTATGATTATGATGATCATGATCATGATCATGATCATGATCATCATGATCATGATGATGATGATAATGATGATGATCATGAAGATGATGATGATGATGATGATGATCATGATAATGATAATGATGATTATCTTGACGATGATGATGATGACCATGATGATGATGATGATGATGATTATGATCATGATCATGATGATCACGATGATCAAGATGATTATCATGATGATGATGATCATGATCATGATGATGATGATCGAATTATGTTATATTATAAAAGTTAAATGAAAATAAAGAAAAGGGGACAGAATATAAAGATATTGTGGGAATGGCAAAGAGAAAAAGAGCCACAAGTCGGCCCAAAAAAGCTCTTGCAAAAAGCATTAAAGAAATAGAGCTAATCTAAAAATAACTTTTTTTTCATAGGAAGCTTGCTCCAATATTTGTTAGTTGCGGCATCCCAATAATCTAAAGGTCGAATCTGTTGCTTTGCTATTTGGGAACGTGTAATCAGTTTAATATGATGATGATCATGATGATGATAATGATAATGATGAGCATTACGATGATGATCATGATGATGATCATGATGACCATCTTGATGATGATCGTGATCATCATGATGACGATCATGATGATGATGATGATCATCATGATGAAGAAGAAGATGATGATGATGATGATCATGATGATGATGATGATGATAATAATGTTGATCATGATGATAATCACGATCATGACGATTATGTCCATTATGATGATCATGATCGTGAGGTGATGATCATGATGATGATGACGATGATGGTCTTGATGATCATGATCATAATTATCATGATGATGATGACGACCATGATGATGATGAGCGTGATGATGATGATCATTATCATGATGATGATAATCATGATGATGATGATAATGATTATGCTGATGATGATCATGACGATGATGATGATGATGTGATGATGATGATCATGTTGATAATGATGATCATGATCATAATGATAATGATGATTATCATGATCATGACGATGATGATCATGATGATGATGGTGATGATCATGATGATGATGATCACAATGATGATCATTATGATGATTATGATAATCAAGATCATGATCATTATTATGATGTGATCACGATGATGATCATTATGATGATGATGATTACCATGATGATGATGATCATGATCATATGATGATGGTAATCATGATGATGATGATGATGATCATGATGATGATGACGATCATGATCATGATAATAATGATCATGATAATGATGATGATGATGATCATGATCATGTTGATCACGATCATGATGATCACGATGATGATGATCACGATCACAATGAACATGATCGTGATGATGGTGATGAGGATCATGATGAAGATGATGATGATGACCATGATGATGATGACGATCATGACGATAATGATTTGGATCACGATGATGATGATCATGAAGATGATGATGATGGTGATGATGGTGATGATGATGATCACAATGATGATCATTATGATGATGATGATCATGATCATGATCATGATTATGATGTGATCACGATGATGATGATGATGATGATCATGATTATGATGATAATGTTGATCTTGATCATGATCATGATCATGATCATGATGATGATGATCATGATCATATGATGATGATAATCATGATCATGGTGCTCATGATGATAATGATCATCGTCATGATGATGATGATCATGATGATCATGATGAAGATCATAACGATCATGATCATGATATTAATGATCATGATAATGATGATGATGATCATGATGATCATGATGATGATGATGATCATGATGAAGATCATAACGATCATGTTCATGATGATAATGATCATGATAATGATGTTGATGATGATCATGATTATTATGATCACGATTATGATGATCACGATGATGATGATCACGATCACAATGAACATGATCGTGGTGATGGTGATGAGGATCATGATGAAGATGATGATGATGACCATGATGATGATGACGATCATGATGATGACGATCATAAAGATGATTATGAAGATGACGATCATGATCACGATGATGATGATCATGATCGTGATAATGATGATCATGATCCTGATCATGATCATGATCATGATGAAGATAATGATCATATTGATGATCGTGATTATGATGATCATGATGATGATCATGATGGTCATGATGAAGATGATGGTCATGATGAAGATGCTGATCATGACCATGATCTTAAAGATTATGATGACGATGATCATTATGATGATCATGACGATGTTCACGATCATGATGGTTATGATGTAGATGATGATCATGATCATGATCATGATGATCATGATCATGATAATGATCATGATCATGATCATGATAATGATCATGATGATGATTATGATGATCATGATGATGACCATGATGATGATCATAATCATGATGGTGATAAACATTTTGATGATGATAATGATGATGATGAGCATGATCATGATCATAATGATCATGATGATGATCATGATCATGATGATGATGGTGATGATCATGATGATGATGATCACGATGATGATCATTACGATGATGATGATCATGATTATGATGAAGATTATGATGATGATCATGATCATGATGATCATTATCATCATATTGATCATCATCATCATCATGATCATCGTGAGCAATATCATCATGATCATCATCATCATCATCATGATCATGATCATCATCCTGATCAACATCATCATCATCATCATGATCATCATCATCATGATTATCATCATCATATGATCATGATCATCATTATCATGGTCATCATGATCATCATCATCATGATCCTCATCACCATCATCACGATCATGACCATCATCTGATCATTGTGATCGTCACCATCATCATTATCATCATCATGATCATCATCATCACCATGATCACGATTGTCATGATCTTCATCATGTTCATGATCATGATCATGATCATCATGATTGTCATGATCATCATCATGATAATCATGATCATCATCACCTAGATTGTCATCATCATATGATCATGATCATCATCATCAATCATGATCATGCTCATCATCATCATGATCATCATCATCATGTTTATCACCATCATGATCATGATCATCATCATGGTCATCATCATGATCATCATAATGATCATCATAATCATCATCATGATCATTATCATGATCATGATCATGATCATTATCATTATCATCATCTACATCATAACCATCATGATCGTGATCATGGTCATGATCATCATAATGATCATCGTCATCATAATCTTCATGATCGTGGTCATGATCAGCATCTTCATCACGACCATCATGATCATCATCATCATCATGATCATCATAATCACAATCATCAACATGATCATGATCATTATCTTCATCATGATCATGATTATTATCATCATGATCACCATGATCTCATCATATGATCATGATCATCATCATCATGATCATGATCATGATCAAGATCAACATTATCATCATAATCATGATCATGGTCATGATCATCATCATCTTCATAATGATCATCATCGTGATCACATCATAATCATGATCATGATCATCATAATCATCATAATGATCATCATTGTGATCATCATCATCAACATCATCACCATCATCATCTTGATCATGATCATCATCATTATCATTATGATCATGATCATCATCACCATCATCAGCATCATCATCATGATCATGATCATCATCATCATCATCACCATCATCATCATAATCATGATCATCATCATGATCATGATCACCATCATGATCATGATCATCAACATCATCACCTTCATCATCATGATCATCATCATTATCATCATGATCATTATGATCATGATCATCATGATCATCATCGTCATCATCATGATCATCACCATCACGACCATGATCATCTTAATGGACATAATAATCATCATGATCATCATTATCATCGTGATCGTGATCATCATCATCATCATCATCGTGATCATTATCATGATCATGATCATCATGATCATGATCATGATCATCATGATCATGATCATCATCATGATCATGATCATCATCTACATCATAACCATCATGATCATGATCATCGTCATGATCATCGTCATCATGATCATGATCATGATCAGCATCTTCATCATAACCATCATGATCATGATCATCATCTTCATCATAATCATCATCATCATCATCATGATCATCATAATCACGATCATCATCATGATCAGAATTATTATCTTCACCATGATCATGATCATGATTATCTTGATCAGGATAATGATCATCATTATCACGATCATGATCATCATCATCGTGAACATCTTCATGATCATCATCATCATCATCGTGATCCAAATCATCATCATCATGATCGTCATCATCATCATGGTCATTATCATCATCTTCATCATAATCCTCATCACCATCATCACGATCATGTTCATTATGATCGTGATCATCATCATCGAGATCATCATGATCATGATCATGATCATCATCATTATCATGATCATTATCATCATGATCATGATCGTCATCATCATCATGATCAACATCATGATCATTATTATTATCATCATGATCATTATAATTATCATCATCATTATCATCATGATCATCATCATCATGGTAAGCATCATCATCATGATCATGATCATGATCAAGATCAAGATCAACATTATCATCATAATCATGATCATGATCATGATCATGATCATCATCATAATGATCATCATCGTGATCACATCATAATAATGATCATGATCATGATTATCATCACCATCATAATGATCATCATTGTGATCATCATCATCATGATCATCACCATCATCATCATGATCATCATCATAATGATCATGATCATCATCATCAACATGATCATCATCATCATCACATCATCATCATCATCGTCATGATCATCATCAGCATAGTCATTATCATCATCGTCATGATTATCATCATCACGGTCATCATCATCATGATCGTCATTATCCTCATCATGATCATTATGATCATGATCATCATGATTATCATCGTCATCATCATCATGATCATCACCATCACGATCATGATCATCATAATGGACATACTCATCATAATCATGATCATCATCATCATCATTGTGATCATCATGATTATGATCATGATCATCATCATCATCATGATCATCATCATCTTAATCATGATCGTCATGATCATCATAATATCCATCATCATCGTCATCATCATGATCATCATCGTCATGAGCATCGTCAACATGATCATCATGATGATGATGATGATCATCATCATCATCACGATCATGATCATCTCATCATCATCATCAAGATCATGATCATCATCATCATGATTATCATCATCATATGATCATGATCATCATCGTCATGGTCATCATCATCATCATCATCATCGTCATCATGATCATCATTATTATCATTATTATCATCATTATTATCATCATTGTCATCATCAAGATCATCATCGTCGTGGTCATATAATCATCATCATCGTGAACATCATGATCATGATCATCTTTTCATCATTATCATCATCATCATCATCATCATCATGATCATCATGAACATGATTATCAACATGATCATCGTAATCGTCATCATGATCATCTTCATGATCATCATCATCATTATGATCATAATGATCATGATAATCATCATGATCATCATCATCTTAATCATGATCGTCATGATCTTCATCATCATCATGATCATCATGATCGTCATGAACATCATCATCATGATGATGATCATAATCATCATGACCATCATCATGATCATCATCATCATGATTATCATCATCATATGATCATGATCATCCTCATCATGGTCATCATCATTATCATCAAGATCATCATGATCATGATCATCATCATGATCATCATCATCATGATCATGATACGATCGTCATCATCATCACCATCATCATCATCATTATCATGATCATCATCATAATCATTATGATCATGATCATCATCATCACCGTCACATCATCGTCATCATCTTCATAATCATCATCACGATCATCATAAGCATGATCATCATCATCATCATGATCACCATCATGATCATCATCATCATGATTTTCATCATCATGATCATGATCATCATCATGGCCATCATCATCATGATCATCATCATCATCATTATGATCATCATCATCATCATAATCATCATGATCATGATCATCATCATGATTATCATCATCATCATGGTCATCATCATCATCAAGATCTTGATCATCATCATTATCGTGATCATGATCAAGATCATCATTATCATCATAATCATGATCATGATCATCGTCATCATTATTATCATCATCATCATCATCGTCATCATCAATATCATGATCATCATCATCATGATCATCATCATGATCATCATGATCGTGATCATCATCATGATTAACATCATGAACATCATCGTCATCATCATCTTCATGATCATCAATATCATCATCATGATCATGATCATGATGATGATGATCATGGTCATCATCATCATCATTATCATCATGATCATCTTCATGGTCATCGTCATCATGATCATCATTATCATCATAGTCATCTTCATCATAATGATCATCATGATCATCATAATGATCATCATCATCATCGTCATCATCATGATCATCATTGTCATGAGCATCGTCATCATGATAATAATGATGATGATCATCATCATCATCATTACGGTCATGATCATCTCATCATCATCATCAAGATCATGATCATCATCATCATCATGATCATCATCATCATGATTATCATCATCATATGATCATGATCATCATCGTCATGGTCATCATCATCATTATCATCATAATGATCATCATCATCGTCATCATGATCATCATCATGATCATGGTCATCATTATTATCATCATTATCATCATTATTATCATCATTGTCATCATCAAGATCATCATCGTCATGGTCATATAATCATCATCATCGTGATCATCATGATCAAGATCATCGTTTTCATCATTATCATCATCATCGTCATAATGATCATCATGAATATCATCATCATCATGATCATCATCATCATCGTCTTCATGATCATCATCATCATGATCATCTTCATGATCATCATCATCATTATGATCATAATGATCATGAAAATCATCATGATCATCACCATCATCAATGTCATCATCATCATTATCATCACAATTATCATTATCATTATCATCATGATCTTCATCATCATCATCATCATCATGATCATGATCATCATCATAATCATTATCATTATGAACATGATCATCATCATAATCATCGTTATTATCGTCATGATCATCAACATGATCATCATCATCATCATCATCATCATCATCATCATCATTAGCATCATCATGATCATCATCATCGTGATTATCATTTTCATCATCATCATCACGGTCATCATAATCATGATCATCATCATCATAATTATCATCATCGTAATCATCGTGATCATCATGATCACGATCATGATCATGACCATCATCATTATCATCATCATCATCATCATGATCATCATGATAATAATCATCATCATCATCATCATTGTCATGATCATCATCATTATCATTATCATTATGATCTTCATCATCGTTTCATCATCATCATTATCATGATCATTATCATCATCATAATCATCATTATTATCATCATCATATGATCAAGATCATAATCATCATGATCATCATCATCATGATTATCATCATCATATGATCATGATCATCATCATGGTCATCATCATCATCAAGATCTTGATCATCATCATGATCGTGATCATGATCAAGATCATCATTATCGTCATAATCATGATCATCATCATCATGATCATCATCATCATTATCATCATCATCATAATCATTATCATCATCATCATGATCGAGATCATCATCATGATTAACATCATGATCATCATCGTAATTATCATCTTCATGATCATCAAGATAATCATATGATCATGATCATCATCATCATCATCATTATTATCATTATTATCATCATTATCATCATTATTATCATCATTTTCATCATCAAGATCATCATCGTCATGGTCATGATAATCATCATCATCGTGATCATCATGATCATGATCATCGTTTTCATCATCATCATGATCATCATCATGATCATGATCATCAACATGATCATTGTCATCGTCATCATGATCATCATCATCATGATCATCTTTATGATCATCATCACGATCATCATCATCATTATGATCATAATGATCATGATGATGATGATCATCATGATCATGATGATCATCATGATCATCACCATATTAATGTCATCATCATCATCATCATCATCATCATCACCATTATCATTATCATTATCATCATGATCTTCATCATCATCATCATCATAATCATCATCATTATGATCATGATCATCGTTATTATTATCATGATCATCAACATGATCATCATCATCATCATCATCATGATCATCATCATCGTGATTATCATCTTCATCATCATCATCATCATGGTCATCATAATCATGATCATCATTATCATAATCGTCATCATGATCATCATAATGATCATCATCATCATCGTCATCATCATGATCATCATCGTTATGAGCATCGTCATCATGATCATCATGATAATGATGATGATCATCATCATCATTACGATCATGATCATCTCATCATCATCATCAAGATCATGATCATCATCATCATCATAATCATCATCATGATCATCATCATAATTATCATCATCATCATCATCATCATATCATGACCATCATCATCATCATGATCATCATGATCATCATCATTATCATCATGATCATCATCACCATCATCATGACCATCATCATCATCATCATGAACATCATGATCATCATCATCAACATCGTGATCGTCATCATCATTATGATCGTGAACATAATAATGATCGTCATCGTCATTATCATCATCATCGTGATCGTGATCATCATCATCATGGTCATCATTGTCATGGTCATCGTCATCATGATCATCATCATCGTGATCATCATCATCATGATCATCATCATAATCATCATCACGATCATCATCATCATCATCATCTTCTTCATCATGATCATGATGATGATGATGATCATCATCATCATCAACATCATGATTATCATCATGATCATCATGGTCATCATCATCATCATTATCATCATGGTCATCATCATCATCGTCATAATAATCATCATTATCATTATCATGATCATCATCATCGATCATCATCATGATCATCTTCATGATCATCATCATTATCATCATCATCATGATCATCATGATCATGATCATGATCATCATCATCATCATGATCATGATCATCATCATGATCGTCATTATCATTATCATGATCATCATCTTGATCATCATCATGATAGTGATCATCATCATCATCATCACGGTCATGATCTTCATCATGATCATCATCATGATCTTCATTATGATCATCATCATCACGATCATGATCATCATAATAATAATCATCATCATCATCATCCTGATCATCATGATCGACATCATGATCATGATCTTCATCATTATCATCATCATCATCATCATCATGGTCATCATCATCATCAAGATCATGATCATCATGATCATTATCATCATCATCAAGATCATGATCATCATTATCATGTTCATCATAATGATCATCATTATGATTATCATCATCATATGATCATGATAAACATCGTCATGTTCATCGTCGTCATCATCATCATCGTCATCATGGTCATCATCATCATGATCACCATCATGATCATGATCATCATCATCATCATCATAATGATCATCATCATCATCGTCATCATCATGATCATGATCATCATGAGCATCGTCATCATTATCATGATTATGATGATGATGATGATCATCATCATCATCATCATGATCATGATCATCGTTATCATCATCATGATCATCATCATTATGATCATCATCATCATATGATCATGATCAGCATCGTCATGGTCATCATCAAGATCATCATCGTCATGGTCATTATTATCATCATTGTCATCATCAAGATCATCATCGTCATGGTCATGATAATCAGCATCATCGTGATCATCATGATCATGATCATCATACTCATCATCATCAACATCATCATCATCATCATCATCATAATGATAATCATCATGATCATCATGATCATGATCATCATCGTCATCGTAGTCATGATCATCATCATCATGATCATCTTCATGATCATAATAATGATCATCATCATCATTATGATCATAATGATCATGATGATGATGATCATCAAGATCATGATTATTATCGTGATCATCACCATCATCAATGTCATCATCATCATAATCATCATCACCATCATCATTACCATCATCAATGTCATCATCATCATGATCTTCATCATCATCATCATGATCATGATCATCATCATCATCATAATCATCATCATTATGATCATGATCATCATCATGATAATCATTATTATTATGATCATCATCATCATCATCATCATATTCATCATCAATATGATCATCATCATCATCATCATCATGGTCATCATCATCATCATCATCATCATAATCAAGATCATCATCATTATCATTATGATCATGATCATTATCATCATCATCATCATCGTTATGATCATCATCATCATCATAATCATCATCATGATCATCATCATCATTATCATCATCATCATCATCATCATCATGATCATGATCATGATCATTATCATGGTCATCATAATTATGATCATCATCATCATGATCGTCATCATCATCATCATAAATATCACGATCATCATCATCATGATCATCATGATCGTGATCATCATCATGATCAACCTCATGATCATCATCGTCATCATCATCTTCATGATTATCATGATCATCATCATGATCATCATTATCATCATTATCATCATCATCATAATGATCATCATCATCATCACCATCACCATCATCATCGTCATCATCATGATCATCACGATCATCATCATCACGATAATGATGATCATCATCATCATCAAGATCATGATCATCATTATCATCATGTTCATCATCAAGATCATCATCATGATTATCATCATCATATGATCATGATAAACATCGTCATGGTCATCGTCGTCATCATCATCATCATCATCATCATGGTAATCATCATCATGATCACCATCATGATCATGATCATGATCATCATCATCATTATGATGATCATCATCATGATAATCATCATAATCATAATCATAACATCATCATCATCATCATAATGATCATCATCGTGATCGTCATGATCATGATCATCAACATGATCATCATCATCATCATTGTGATCATCTTCATGATCATCATCATCATCATGATGATATCGTCATCATGATCAAGATGATCATCATGATCATCATCATCGTGGTCATCATCATCATGATCATGATCATCATCATCACCATCATGATCAACACCATCATGATCATCATCATCATAATCATAATCATCATCATCATCATCATCATCATAATGATCATCCTGATCATGATCATCATCATCATCATAATGATCATTGTAATCATCATCATCATTATCATCATCATGATCATCTTCATCGTGATTTTCATCATCATCGTCATCATAATCATGATCATCATCATCATTATCATCATGATCATCATGATCATGATAATTATCGTCATCATCAATATCGTGATCATCATCATTATGATCATCATCATGAACATTATGATCGTGATCATCATCATGATAAACATCATGATCATCATGATCATCATCATCGTGATCATCATCATCATCATGATCATAATTCATCATGATCGTCATCATCATCATCATAATGATCATCATGATCATCATCATTATTATCATCATCATCATCATCATCATCAATATCATGATCATCATCAACATGATCATCATCATGATCATCATGATCGTGATCATCATCATGATTAACATCATGATCATCATTGTCATCATCATCTTCATGATCATCAAGATTGTCATCATGATCATGATGATGATGGTCATGATCATCATCATGATCATCATCATCATCATGGTTATCGTCATCATGATTATCATTATCATCATAATCATCATCATCATAATGATCATCATGATCATCATAATGATCATCATTATCATCGTCATCATCATGATCATCATCATCATGAGCATCGTCATCATGATCATGATGATGATGACGATGATCATCATCATCATCATGATCTTGATCATCATCATCATCATCATCATCATGATCATGATCATCATCATCATCATGATCATCATCATCATCATATGATCATGAATTCATCGTCATGGTCATCATCATCATCATCATCTTCATGATAATCATCATCGTCCTCATGATCATCATCATGATCATGGTCATCATTATTATCATCATTATTATCATCATTGTCATCATCAAGATCATCATCATCATTATGGTCATATAATCATCATCATCGTGATCATCATGATCATGATCATCGTTTTCATCATTATCATCATCATCATCATCATAATGATCATCATGAACATGATTATCAACATGATCATCGTCATCGTCATCTTGATAATCATCATCGTGAACATCTTCATGATCATCATTATCATTTTGATCATAATGATCATGATAATCATCATGATCATCACCATCATCAATGTCATCATCATCATCATTATCATCACAATTATCATTATCATTATCATCATGATCTTCATCATCATCATCATGATCATGATCATGATCATGATCATCATCATCATCATAATCATCATCATTATGAACATGATCATCATCATAATCATCATTATTATCATCATGATCATCAACGTGATCATCATCATCATTATCATCATTAGCATCATCATGATCATCATCATCGTGATTATCATTTTCATCAACATCATCATCATGGTCATCATAATCATGATCATCATCATCATAATTGTCATCATCGTAATCATCGTGATCATCATGATCATGATCATGATCATGATCATCATCATCATCATCATCATCATCATCATCATGATAATGATCATCATCATCATCATCATTGTCATAATCATCATCATTATCATTATCATTATGATCTTCGTCATCATTTCATCATCATCATTATCATGATCATCATCATCATCATCATCATCATGATTATCATCATCATATGATCATGATCATAATCATCACGATCATCATCATCATGATTATCATCATCATATGATCATGATCATCATCATCATGGTCGTCAGCATCATCAAGATCTTGATCATCGTCATGATCGTGATCATGATCAAGATCATCATTATCATCATAATCGTGATCATGATCATGATCATCATCATCATCATAATGATCATCATCGTGATCATCATCATCATGGTTATCACCATCATCATCATGATCATCATCATCATCATCATAATCATCGTCATATTTATCATCATGATCATCATCATCATCATCATGATCATCATCATCATCATCATTATCATCATCATTATCATCATCATCATCATCATGATCATCATGATTGTGATCATCATCATGATCATCATAAGCATCATCATTATAATCATCATCATCATTATCATCATCATCATCATGGTCATCATCATGATTATCATGATCATCATCATGATCATCATAATCATCATCATGATCATCTTCGTGATCATGATCATGATCATTATCACCATGATCATCATCATCATCTACATCATAACCATCATGATCATGATCATCATCATGATCTTCATGATCATGATCATGATCAGCATCTTCATCATGACCATCATGCTCATGATCATCATCTTTATCATGACCATCATGATCATTAGGATCATCATCATCATCATCATGATCATCATAATCACGATCATCATCATGATCATGATCATTATCTTCATCATGATCATGATCATGATCATCATTATCAAGATCATGATCATCATCATCGTGATCATGATCATCATCTTCATGATCATGATCATCATCATCGTGATCCAGATCATCATCATCATGATCGTCATCATTATCACGATCATCATCATCATTGTGATCGTGATCATCATCGTGATCATCATGATCATGATCATCATCATCATTATCATGATCATGATCGTTATGAGCTTCATCAGGATCATCATCATCATCATGATCATCATGATCATCATTATTATCATCATCATATGATCATGATCATCATCATCATGGTAATCATCATGATCATGATCATGATCAAGATCAACATTATCATCATAATCATCATCATGATGATAATCATCATCATCATCATAATGATCATCATCGTGATCACATCATATTCATGATTATGATCATCATCATCAGCATAATGATCATCATCATGATCATCATCATCATGATCATCACCATCATCATCATGATCATCATCATCATCATTATCATTATGATCATGATCATCATCATCAACATGATCATCATCATCGTCATCATCATCATCACATCATCATCATCATCATGATCATCATCATGATCATCATCAGCATCGTCATTATCATCATCGTCATGATTATCATCATCATGATAATGATCATCATCATCGTGGTCATCATCATTATGATCGTCATCATCATCATCATGATCATTATGATCATGATCATCATGATCATCACCATCACGATCATGATCATCATAATGGACATAATCATCATCATCATGATCATCATTATCGTGATTATCATCATGATCAACATCATTATCATCATCATCATGATCATCATCATCATCATCTTCTTCATCATGATGATTATCATCATCATCATGATCATGATCGTCATCATGATGATCACGATCATCATCAAGATCGTCATCATGATCATCATCATGATCATCATCGTAATGATCATCATTATCATTATCATCATCGTGATCATCATCATATTAAACCGATTACACGTTCCCAAATAGCAAAGCAACAGATTCGACCTTTAGATCATTGGGATGCCACAACTAAGCAATATTGGAGCAAGCTTCCTAAGAAAAAAAAAGTTATTTTTAGATTAGCTCTATTTCTTTAATGCTTTTTGCAAGAGCTTTTTTGGGCCGACTTGTGGCCCTCTTTCTCTTTGCCATTCCCACAACATCTTTATCTTCTGTCCCCTTTTCTTTATTTTCATTTACCTTTTATAATATTACATAGTTCGATCATCATCATCATGATCATCATCATCATCATCATGATCATCATCATGATCGTGATCATAATCATCATCATCATAATAATCATGATCGTGATCATCGTGAACATGATCATCATCACCATGATCATCAACATCATGATCATCATGATCATCATCAAGATAATCATCATCATGATCATCATCATCATGATTATCATCATCATATGATCACGATCATCATCGTCATTGTCATCATCATCATCATGTTCAATATCATAATCTTTATCAAGATCATTATCATCATAACGATCAACATCATCATCGTCATGATTATCATCATCATCATAATCATCATCACGATCATCATCATGATTATCATCATCATCATCATCTTCATGATATGATGATGATCATGATGATGATGACCATGATGATGATGATCATGATCATGATCATGATGATCATAATGATGATCATGGTCATGATATGATTATGATCATCATGGTCATGATATGATGATGATGATGATCATGTTCATGATATGATGATGATCATGATGATGATGACCATGATGATGATGATCATGATCATGATCATGATGATCATAATGATGATTATAATGATCATGATGATGATTGTGATCATCATGATCATGATGATGATCATCATCATGATGAAGAAGATGATGATGATCATGATGATGATAATGATGATGAGGATGATGATGATTATAATTATGTTGATCATTATGATGATAACGATGATGATTATGTTCATGATGATGATCATGATCGTGATGATGATGATCATGATCATAATGATCATGACGATGATGATGATGACGATCATGTTGATGATGATGATCATGATCCTGATCATGATGATCATGATCATGATCATGATGAAGATAATGATAATGATCATGATGACGATCGTGATTATGAAGATGATGCGATGATGATCATGATCATGATCATGATCATAATGATAATGATGATGATGATGATCATGATCATGATCATGATGATGATGGTGATGATCAAGATAATGATGATCATTATGATGATAATGATGATCATGATCATGATGATGATCATGATTCTGATGATGATGATCATCATGATCATATGATGATGATAATCATGATGATGATGATCATGATGATTTTGATGATGATGATCATCATGATCATATGATGATGATAATCATGATGATGATGATCATAATGATAATGATCATGACGATGATCATGATCATGACGATCATGATGATCATGATGATGATGATCATTATGATCATGATGATCACAATGATGATGATGATGATTATGATCACTATCACAATGATCATGATGATAGTCATGATCGTGATGACGGTAATGATGATGATGATGATGACGATCATGATGATGATGATCATGATAGTGATAATGACCATGATGCCATGATGATGATGATGATTATGATCACGATGATCATGATGATGATCATGATGCTTATCATGATCATGATGGTCATGATGGTCATGATGATGATGATGATGATCATCATCATGATGATCATGATGATGATGATGATCTTGATTATGATGATCATGAAAATGATCATGATGATGATGATGATGATGATCGTGATGATGATGATGATCATGACGATGATGATGATGACCATGATGATGATGATGTTGATGATGATCATGATGATAATCATGAAGATGATCATGAAGATGATGATGGTCATGATATGATGATGATCATGATGACGATGACCATGATATGATGATCATGATAATGATCATGATAATGATCATGATGATGATCGTGATCATGATCATGATGTTGTTGATCTGTATGATGAAGAAGAAGAAGATGATGATGATCATGATGATGATAATGATGATGATGATGATGATGATGATAATTATCAAGATGATGATTATGATCACGATCATGATGATCATGATGGTGATCATGATCGTGATGATCATGATCATGATGATGATGATGATTATGATAATAATGATCATGATGATGATGACGATCATGATGATGATGACCATGATGATGATGATCGTGATCATGATAATGATAATCATGATAATGATGATCATGATGATAAGGATGATGCTGATGATTATAATGATGATGCTGATGATGATCATGATGATGATGTGATGATGTTGATGACGATGATCATATTGATAATGATGATGATCATGATCATGATGATGATCATGATGATGATGGTGATGATGATGATCACGATGATGATCATAATAATGATGATGATGATTATGATGATGATCATTATAATGATGATGATGAAGATTATGACGATGATCATGATTATTATGATCATGATGATGATCATGATGATGACCATGATGATGATTATCATGATCATATGATGATTATAATCATGATGATGATGATCATGATTATTATGATCATCATGATGACCATGATGATGATCATGATGATGATCATGACGATCATGATGATGATGATATTCATGATGAAGATCATAAGGATCATGATCATGATGATCACGATCATGATTATGATGATGATGATGATCACGATCATGATGATAATCATGATGATTGTGATGATGATGATCATGATGATGATGGTGGTGAAGATCATGACGATGATGATCATGATGATCGTGATGATGATGATGATGATTGTGATGATTGTTATGATCATGATGATGATGACCATGATAATAATGATGATGATCATGATGATGACAATGATAATGATGATCACTATCATGATGATGATCAAGATGATGATCATGATGATGATAATGACGATCATGATGATGATGATCATGATGATGATGATGATGATGATGATGATGATCATGATGATAATGATTATGATGATGATGATGATGATGATCATGATCATGATCATGATCATGATGATCATGATGATGATGATAATGATGATGATCATGAAGATGATGATGATGATGATGATGATGATAATGATAATGATGATTATCTTGACAATGATGATGATGACCATTATGATGATGATGATTATGATCACGATCATGATGATCACGATGATCAAGATGATTATCATGATGATGATGATCATGATGATGATGATGATGATCGAATTATGTAATATTATAAAAGTTAAATGAAAATAAAGAAAAGGGGACAGAATATAAAGATATTGTGGGAATGGCAAAGAGAAAAAGAGCCACAAGTCGGCCCAAAAAAGCTCTTGCAAAAAGCATTAAAGAAATAGAGCTAATCTAAAAATAACTTTTTTTCATAGATAGCTTGCTCCAATATTGGTTAGTTGCGGCATCCCAATGATCTAAAGGTCGAATCTGTTGCTTTGCTATTTGGGAACGTGTAATAAGTTTAATATGATGATGATCATAATGATGATAATGATAATGATGATCATTACGATGATGATCATGATGATGATCATGATGACCATCTTGATGATGATCGCGATCATCGTGATGACGATCATGATCATGATGATGATGATGATCATCATGATGAAGAAGAAGATGATGATGATGATGATGATGATGATGATGATGATGATGATAATAATGTTGATCATGATGATAATCACGATCATGACGATTATGTCCATTATGATGATCATGATCGTGATGGTGATGATCATGATGATGATGACGATGATGATCATGATGATCATGATCATAATTATCATGATGATGATGACGATCATGATGATGATGAGCATGATGATGATGATCATTATCATGATGATGATAATCATGATGATGATGATAATGATTATGCTGATGATGATCATGACGATGATGATGATGATGTGATGATGATGATCATGTTGATGATGATGATGATGATCATAATGATAATGATGATTATCATGATCATGACGATGATGATCATGATGATGATGGTGATGATCATGATGATGATGATCACAATGATGATCATTATGATGATTATGATAATCAAGATCATGATCATTATTATGATGTGATCACGATGATGATCATTATGATGATGATCATGATCATGATCATGATCATGATCATGATTATGATGATAATGTTGATCTTGATCATGATCATGATCATGATCATGATGATGATGATTACCATGATGATGATGATCATGATCATATGATGATGGTAATCATGATGATGATGATGATGATCATGATGATGATGACGATCATAATCATGATAAAAATGATCATGATAATGATGATGATGATGATCATGATCATGTTGATCACGATCATGATGATCACGATGATGATGATCACGATCACAATGAACATGATCGTGATGATGGTGATGAGGATCATGATGAAGATGATGATGATGCCCATGATGATGATGACGATCATTACGATGATGATTTGGATCACGATGATGATGATGATCATGAAGATGATGATGATGGTTATGATGTTGATGATGATGATCACAATGATGATCATTATGATGATGATGATGATCATGATCTTGATCATGATCATGATTATGATGTGATCATGATGATGATCATTATGATGATGATGATGATCATGATCATGATTATGATGATAATGTTGATCTTGATCATGATCATGATCATGATCATGATGATGATGATCATGATCATATGATGATGATAATCATGATCATGGTGATCATGATGATAATGATCTTCGTCATGATGATGATGATGATCATGATGAAGATCATAACGATCATGATCATGATAATGATGATAATGATGATGATAACGATCATGATCATGATGATGATGATGATCATGATGAAGATCATAACAATCATGTTCATGATGATAATGATCATGATAATGATGATGATGATGATCATGATGAAGATCATAACGATCATGTTCATGATGATAATGATCATGATAATGATGATGATGATGATCATGATTATTATAATCACGATTATGATGATCACGATGATGATGATCACGATCACAATGAACATGATCGTGGTGATGGTGATGAGGATCATGATGAAGATGATGATGATGACCATGATGATGATGACGATCATGATGATGACGATCATGAAGATGATTATGAAGATGACGATCATGATCACGATGATGATGATCATGATTGTGATAATGATGATCATGATCCTGATCATGATCATGATCATGATGAAGATAATGATCATGTTGATGATCGTGATTATGATGATCATGATGATGATCATGATGGTCATGATGAAGATGATGATCATGATCATGATGGTCATGATGAAGATGCTGATCATGACCATGATCATGAAGATTATGATGACGATGATCATGATGATGATCATGACGATGTTCACGATCATGATCGTTATGATGTAGATGATGATCATGATGATGATGAGCATGATCATGATCATAATGATCATGATGATGATGGTGATGATCATGATGATGATGATCACGATGATGATCATTATGATGATGATGATCATGATTATGATGAAGATTATGACGATGATAATGATCATGTTGATCATTATCATCATATTGATCATCATCATGAGCAATATCATCATGATCATCATCATCATCATCATGATCATGATCATCATCCTGATCAACATCATCATCATCATCATGATCATCATCATCATGATTATCATCATCATATGATCATGATCATCATTATCATGGTCATCATGATCATCATCATCATGGTTATGATCATCATCATCATGATACTCATCACCATCATCACGATCATGACCATCATCTGATCATTGTGATCGTCACCATCATCATTATCATCAACATGATCATCATGATCATCATCATCACCATGATCACGATTGTCATGATCTTCATCTTGTTCATAATCATGATCATGATCATCATGATCGTCATGATCATCATCATGATAATCATGATCATCATCACCTGGATTGTCATCATCATATGATCATGATCATCATCATCAATCATGATCATGCTCATCATCATCATGATCATCATCATCATGTTTATCAATATCATGATCATGATCATCATCATGGTCATCATCATGATCATCATAATGATCATCATAATCATCATCATGATCATTATCATGATCATGATCATGATCATTATCATTATCATCATCTACATCATAACCATCATGATCGTGATCATCGTCATGATTATCATCATGATCATCGTCAACATAATCTTCATGATCGTGGTCATGATCAGCATCTTCATCATGACCATCATGATCATGATCATCATCATCATCATGATCATCATAATCACAATCATCAACATGATCATGATCATTATCTTCATCATGATCATGATTATTATCATCATGATCACCATGATCATGATTATCATCATCATATGATCATGATCATCATCATCATGATCATGATCATGATCAAGATCAACATTATCATCATAATCATGATCATGGTCATGATCATCATCATCATCATAATGATCATCATCGTGATCACATCATAATCATGATCATGATCATCATAATCATCATAATGATCATCATTGTGATCATCATCATCAACATCATCACCATCATCATCATGATCATGATCATCATCATTATCATTATGATCATGATCATCATCAGCATCATCACCATCATCATCATGATCATGATCATCATCATCATCATCACCATCATCATCATAATCATGATCATCATCATGATCATGATCACCATCATCATCATGATCATCAACATCATCACCATCATCATCATGATCATCATCATTATCATCATGATCATTATGATCATGATCATCATGATCATCATCGTCATCATCATCATGATCATCACCATCACGACCATGATCATCTTAATGGACATAATAATCATCATCATGATCATCATTATCATCGTGATCGTGATCATCATCATCATCGTGATCATTATCATGATCATCATCATCATGATCATGATCATCATCATGATCATGATCATCATCTACATCATAACCATCATGATCATGATCATCGTCATGATCATCATCATGATCATCGTCATCATGATCTTCATGATCATGATCATGATCAGCATCTTCATCATAACCATCATGATCATGATCATCATCTTCATCATGATCATCATCATCATCATCATGATCATCATAATCACGATCATCATCATGATCAGAATTATTATCTTCACCATGATCATTATCATGATCATCTTGATCAGGATAATGATCATCATTATCACGATCATGATCATCATCATCGTGAACATCTTCATGATCATCATCATCATCATCGCGATCCAAATCATCATCATCATGATCGTCATCATCATCATGGTCATCATCATCATCTTCATCATAATCCTCATCACCATCATCACGATCATGTTCGTTGTGATCGTGATCATCATCATCGAGATCATCATGATCGTGATCATCATGATCATGATCATGATCATCATCATTATCATGATCATTATCATCATGATCATGATCGTCATCATCATCATGATCAACATCATGATCATTATTATTATCATCATGATCATTATAATTATCATCATCATTATCATCATGATCATCATCATCATGGTAAGCATCATCATCATGATCATGATCATGATCAAGATCAACATTATCATCATAATCATGATCATGATCATGATCATGATCATCATCATAATGATCATCATCGTGATCACATCATAATAATGATCATGATCATGATTATCATCACCATCATAATGATCATCATTGTGATCATCATCATCATGATCATCACCATCATCATCATGATCATCATCATCATGATCATGATCATCATCATTATCATTATGATCATGATCATCATCAACATGATGATCATCATCATCATCACATCATCATCATCATCGTCATGATCATTATCAGCATAGTCATTATCATCATCGTCATGATTATCATAATCATGATAATGATCATCATCATCATGGTCATCATCATCATGATCGTCATTATCATAATCATGATCATTATGATCATGATCATCATGATCATCATCGTCATCATCATAATGATCATCACTATCACGATCATGATCATCATAATGGACATACTCATCATAATCATGATCATCATGATCATCATGATCGTGATCATCATCATCATCATTGTGATCATCATGATCATGATCATGATCATCATCATCATCATCTTAATCATGATCGTCATGATCATCATAATATCCATCATCATCGTCATCATCATGATCATCATCGTCATGAGCATCGTCAACATGATCATGATGATGATGATGATGATCATCATCATCATCACGATCATGATCATCTCATCATCATCATCAAGATCATGATCATCATCATCATGATTATCATCATCATATGATCATGATCATCATCGTCATGGTCATCATCATCATCATCATCATCATCATCGTCATCATGATCATCATCATGATCATGGTCATCATTATTATCATTATTATCATCATTATTATCATCATTTTCATCATCAAGATCATCATCGTCGTGGTCATATAATCATCATCATCGTGAACATCATGATCATGATCATCTTTTCATCATTATCATCATCATCATCATCATCATACTGATCATCATGAACATGATTATAAACATGATCATCGTAATCGTCATCATGATCATCTTCATGATCATCATCATCATTATGATCATAATGATCATGATAATCATCATGATCATCATCATCTTAATCATGATCGTCATGATCTTCATCATCATAATGATCATCATGATCGTCATGAACATCATCATCATGATGATGATCATAATCATCATGACCATCATCATGATCATCATCATCATGATTATCATCATCATATGATCATGATCATCCTCATCATGGTCATCATCATTATCATCAAGATCATCATGATAATGATCATCATCATGATCATCATCATCATGATCATGATCATGATCATGATGATCATCATCATCATGATCATCATCGTGATCATCATGATCATGATCATCATCATCATCACCATCATCATCATCATCATGATCATCATCATAATCATTATGATCATGATCATGATCATGATCATGATCATCATCATCATCACCGTCACATCATCGTCATCATCTTCATAATCATCATCACGATCATCATAAGCATCATCATTATCATCATCATGATCACCATCATGATCATCATCATCATGATTTTCATCATCATGATCATGATCATCATCATCATGGCCATCATCATCATGATCATCATCATCTTCATTATGATCATCATCATCATCATAATCATCATGATCATGATCATCATCATGATTATCATCATCATCATGGTCATCATCATCATCAAGATCTTGATCATCATCATTATCGTGATCATGATCATCATCATCATCACCATCATCATCATAATCATCATCAACATTATTATGATCATCATCGTGATCATCATCATCACCATCATCACCATCATCACCATCATCATCATGATCATCATCATGATCATCATCATGCTCATGATCATCATCATTATCAATATGATCAT
>JAHCLQ010000552.1:0-15000 GCA_023678885.1 Pogostemon cablin | reverse complement strand
CAGACCTCTATTTCGGTACAACGAGAAGGAGTTTACTATGGTCAGTGCAGTGAGATTTGTGGAACTAATCATGCCTTTATGCGTGCACCCGGAAACATAGGCCGACTGCTGAGCCCACCACTCTGGCTCAGCCGCACCACCCAGGGGGCGAGCCACCCGAGAAGCAAGCTATTACAGCGAGCGGCTGGGGCAGTATGGAGCCGAGGAGCAAGGCAGTAGATAAGATAGAAGAAGGGGCCAGGCTCCCGGTGGAGGAGAGGAGACGGTTAGGATAACGAACTTGAAACGTGGAGCCCGGGCGGCCGGCGAGCGAGTGGTTAGTGGTCAATAGCGCCCTAGTTGATGGCATTCCTCTCTGCGGCTGGCACTCGAGGAACCACGGGACACTCCATACAGAGCAAGCAAGTCTTAGGGATGAGACGCCCGCGCAAGGACCTCCATTCTCATTAGGAGGTCAAACCAAGGACCTATGGAAGTCGGGGCTACCCCGTCCCCATGGGCAACAGTGTCCCTGAGGGAGGAGTTTAGAGGCCTTATAGTAGCACGGACTTCTTTTTCTTTCTAGGTCATGCGAAGGGGGCCAGTCCAAGATCGTACTGTTCCTCTACAAAGACAACAGACGCTCTCAACGGCTAGGCGCCACTCTCTTTCTGAGTTATTCCAGCTTCTTTATGATTTCGTGCCGCGGTGAACAAACAAAACATAAAATATGTATATAAACCTTTACGTACCTACTGTACGGAAATTCCTTCAATAAAGGAATTGCCCAGTTTCGGGCGTATACCTCTCCTTGAAGGAGAAGTGGTGGTACGAAACTCTCCGGACCAGACAGGCGCAGGGAGTAGGGCGGCCACCTTACCCGTCATTCAAACAACCCTAATAATGATTAGTTGTCTTCTTCTACTCGAACATGGTGGAACATTATCTTTATGTGCAGACCTGGCGTATGGTTCCAGTACTTCTTTCTCCTCTCAACCATCTTCTAACTGGATTAATCAATTAAGAATTGATGACCCAGAAATAACTAGTCGTGCGAGTCCGCCAACCATGGTCGTGGAGCAAGAAAGAAGCAGGGCCCTCTGGCTGGAGCCACAGCCCTACGGGGCTCAGGGACTGCCTGAGAGGGAATGGGTAAACCCCTTTTTCAACTCAAAAAAAATAGGCTCAATGATCTCTTTCTTCGATAGACCGGTCATTATGGATATAGTGGCATGGCGAGTCAAAGGGGGGAGTTCTTCAACAATGAATGAATTTATCGATGGGAACCCAACATCAACATAGCAGAGTGGCCAACCAGGGCCTTAGTCCTTCTGAGATGCCGATAATCTGCTACATTGGTCCACCCGGGCTTTATCCGATTTGAGAAAGGGATTTCCCCTCTGGGATTGGATTCGACCTCACTGCTGTCAGCCTAGTAAGAAGGGCATTCGCGGGCAGCTTTCGAGAAGGAATAAGCGGTCTTAGGCCTTCCGTTCTTACAACTGTGAGTTTGATTTCCTATCAGACTAGAAGCAAGTCTAGCGAAGTCACCTCGGGATGAAATTCGTTTTGAGTTTTTTTGAACACCCGGCAATCGTAGAGAAGACAGAGCAGTGGAAATTCTCTCTCGTATCGTAAGGCAGGCTGTAGCTCTAGTTCGACTAGCGTGATTGATGAACATGGGCAGCAATTAGTGAGAGTCGGTTGCTGTTCTTGCTTGAGTCGACGGTTCACCCTTGGTTTCAGCTACTGTGATCTTTTCCGCTGCTATTGATGTTGGAGGCATAAGCGCAGCTATTTCATATGCTGCAAAGTTTAGAGTACTTTTTGACCGGGGAATGGGAATTCTCTTTCCTAGGGGACGAGCGAAAGGCTGATTAGTCTTTTCGAAAGAAAGTTGCTAGGCGTGCTAGCATGTTAAGTTAATGGTAGCATAGTCTTGGAGGAAGAAAGCGATGTGATGTCTTCAGTTGGTTGCTCTTTTTCCCTTAAGCGAGTTCGGGCTCGGGTAGGCAACTCACCAGGAAGAGTCTACAGAAGCGATAGGCCAATTGTAGTTGATCTCGTCTCAAGGCCCATCTCTGACTTAATAGCCTAGCCATATCGGAGGCTACCCAGCTACAACAA
Organism: Pogostemon cablin; assembly: GCA_023678885.1. Lineage (NCBI taxonomy): Eukaryota > Viridiplantae > Streptophyta > Magnoliopsida > Lamiales > Lamiaceae > Pogostemon > Pogostemon cablin. Next base: position 12,894 of record JAHCLQ010000552.1, on the reverse strand, counting down.
CAAAGAACGAAGCTTTTCCTGTTCACGACTCTGCTGCCATTTCATCCGCTACAGTTAGCTCGAAAGCGAATTCAGTCACCCCAGGGTCTCAATCCTAATAAAGGGATAAAGTGAAGTATGCCATTACTCTCAGCTGTTCACTCTTGATCAAATGGTTTCCGGGGTGGAATTTCCCTTCTTTATATGGTAGAGCGTAAGCTAGTCTTTGTGGAATCTCCGCTGCAGTTGTTCACGAATCCCTTTCAGGGGTGAAGGAAGAATCTGGTGCTATTGGACTGCCTGAAAGCTTTCCTTGGCACGAACGGGAGAAGAATCAAAGCACCTTAGGGGGGCTAAGCGCAAGGAGTCTTAGAGTCTCGATACTGGCTAACGGAAAAAGAACGGCAAAGAAGTAGTTGTTCTACAACCCCCGGAACTGTACGCATCGCTTTTCGAAACAAGAAGTGTTTTCTCTAAGTCGCTCTGCGAAAACGGTTTTCTGTCTACGAGCGCCTGTCTGCCTTCACGAACGTATAGTAACTCACTAGCCCTAAACCGTAACTGAAACACTATCTTTTCCACCGCCATCCAGATTCAGAAGCAGAAGCGGAAAGAGTTTACTGAAGAGGCTTTCATCTATGGACTCCCAATCCCAAAGAAAGAGGGATCAAAAATGAAACGAGTAAGGCCTTGAATTTGAATAACAACGGCTAAAGTTCAAAGCCTATCGACATTACCTGTTCTCTACCCGGACCTAATCCAAGCACTGAATCGATCAAGTTGGTTAGGTTCCGCTTTCATAACTAATAAGGCGTAAAAGTGCCGGAAAGAAGCTATCTATATTCTCCGGAACTAGAGAGATAAGAGATAGGATTTGTTCTCCATACGAGGGACAGTACTTTTCGTCTATCTGATCTCCTTGACCTGAGTCCCCTATCTCGATAATGGGTCTCGGTTTTTGCGATATTCGTTCCTTCTCTGTCTTCCGGAAGTGCAGGCTCTGTACTCTGTTTGGACCATAAGACTTGCTTCACTGACTTACCGATAAGCCCTATCTAAGGTAAGGAAAGCAGCTTTCCGACTTTTCCTTCTGCTCCTACTAGTCTAGTAAAGGGGCTTTAGCCTTACAACAAACTTGACTTAAATTGAAAGAGTTTGATCTATGATACGCTTGAACTGAACTATCAGTCCTAGAAAGAACCCGCTTACCGTGACGGAAGAAAGACGGATTTCTCATCTAAGCCAAGCTTCTCCCCTGGGTCACGAAGATCTAAGTAAGGAGGGAGTTCTAGTGACTAGCTTGAAGTGGCGAATGCTCTTTCTTCCTATCTGGGAATCATAGCCTAGTCTGACTCATCGAAGAGAGATCCCTACTCTGATTGCTTAAAAGCTAGTTCAGTCACCCGAGGAGAGAGGCAACTCACTAAGCGAAGAAGAAGACGGTGCTTGCTATAGAATACCTTCTTTGAGGAATAAGCCCGGTGGCGTCTAAGCTCTCGGAGAATACCAGGGGAGATCACACTCTTGTTCAAACGAGAATGGCCGTAACTAAGCCCAAAGAAAACAAAGGCGCGAAACGAAGGGATTGGATTTCACCTATGATCAGATCAGTGGGCAACCATAGTGGACTTTTTTCGTGGTGTTGTTGACGTTGTTGAAAGCGAGTTGTAAGCCTCGCTTTTCGGAGCTGCTCCCAGCTTACACTATGGTAGAGGAGGTGCCGTGAAGATCTAGGTGTGTGAGCAGTACGAGCTGAAAGGCTCCCATACTGTTTGGAGGGCAGGGTGGGCATAGATGCCAAACAAACCTGACCCCTATCTATCGTCGTAGAAGCTGTTCCTAGGAAAGATTATGGTTCTCGGGTATCCAATCAATTCATCCCATAAACCGGGGGAGCTTAAGCGAAAAGAAAAGAGTAGGTGTCGACCACAAGGATTTGTTGCTAAGGGAAGATGCTGACTTTAGCTCAGCTTCGTTCGGCTAAGGCAAGTAAAGAATAAGAAAGCGGTAAGCCGGAGCTAAAGCTCTCCTACGCAACATTTCCCCTCCTCACTATGGAATGTAACCTCTAAGGAACGAAGCCCTGCCTTCGGCACCCCCCCCTTGCGGTTAAGGTAACGACTTCGGGCATGGCCAGCTCCCATAGTGTGACGGGCGGTGTGTACAAGGCCCGGGAACGAATTCACCGCCGTATGGCTGACCGGCGATTACTAGCGATTCCGGCTTCACGCAGGCGAGTTGCAGCCTACAATCCGAACTGAGGACGGGTTTTTGGGGTTAGCTCACCCTCGTGTTTAGTTGCCATCGTTGAATTTGGAACCCTGAACGGAAGGAAGGAAAGACAGAGGTTAGGTGGTACGTAGTGGCAATGTTCTGTCTTTCTTTCTATACTACCATACGTACCCAAAGCAAGACTAGTTGCGCTAGCAAGGCATAATGCTGTCTTCGTCTAGCAAAGGCTATGTCTTGCCAAGGCGGAGTCTAACACAGACAGAGTCACAGGTTGCCTAGGCGGAGTGAGGCAAGCGACAGGCGCCTCCCTAAAGCTCACTTCGGGACCACGACTCTGACGATGTGTATAATGCATTTTACGCCCCCGAATGTATGGAATGGTTAACCGGGCTATGGGACAAGGGAATGGGACAAATTCTTTAAGAATATGGTACCTGAGATCTTCCTGCCTCTGACCAATAGGCCTTTAGCTGAGGAATGCTAAAAAGGGATGGGTCTTAGAGATGCACCTGTGGGAAGGCCTACTACGAATCATTTCCTGAATGGGATAACGGCTAGGATCTTCTGCCCACGACCAATTGGCTATTTGGAGAGGACTTTGCCAGCGAATAAGCGAATCAGTGGCGCATGATAGAAAGGGCGCGAGACTTTTCATTATCTAGAGCTATACTCGTTGTCCATGTTAGCCCTGGAAAGTGTGTTCCCCGAATGTGATTTGAAAAGGCCCCAGCCTATCCCCTTTTGTTTTGTAATCCTGAGTTCTAGAATTCTAGGTATAGCGCTAGTTCCGGAATACCGGTTTGCTAGTTTGGTAGATAACAGGTTTCGTCGTTCCGCTTCATCGATCAGGGGCTTCAAAGTCCTGATGTAAAAGGACAGTCAACCGTTGGGAAAATGGAGAAAGCGAATCTCTCCAATACTGGGATATATGACTTAGGATGGGATAAGAACCATCCGCGGAGAGCGCAGCTACTAAGAGAGGAAGCAGAAGCCGGGGCGAGAGCTCAAGAGGAAGAAGCCCGATTCGAAGCACAAACATTCGGAAATGGGCGGAGAGCGGAAGGGGAATCTATTTCAGATAACCACAGTCCAGCCTATAATAAATACAAGAAATGATGTCTCCAGATAGCCTTCCTTGGGCTAGGGAAGAGACTTCAGATCAACAAGGGCAGATCTAGCACATTGGGTTACGAGCATAGGGCTGAAGGATTGGCCGAAGAACTTGCAACTTATCCGCATAGAGAGAATAGATGGTACCCTGAGACAGCTGATGATGATGGAACAGGTGCACAGAATCCAACTTTCCATACGATGAATGTTGTCCCATTTGAGAGGTCTCTGGAGGATCAACATTTCGAACCAGAGGTAGGCCGAGATGAAGAGTTTGACCGTCAGTGGCAGGAAGCATTGCAGTTCGCTAAAGAGCGAAAGTTGAAAGTGTTGGTCCGGTCCGAGGGCGTACAAACAACTCCTCAATCCAGCGGCGAAGGCATTGGTGTAATATATGCAGAAGGGAGATCCGATCGTCCTGTTGAACCAATAGGCGAACAAAGAAATGAACCCATCGGGTCCGCAGGTGCAGATGCACAAGATGAAGGCAAAGCACTAGCCGAAGAGCTTCCAACTGACTATATCGATCCAAGTATTGTAGTTGAAAGATGGATTGGTCTTCGATGAACCAGTGGAATAAAAAGCCGACAAAGGTGCCCCAACTCAACGTGGGACTGCTCCAAATAATGTCAAAAAGTGTGCCAGAGCGAAGGCTTCAGCTCCACGTAAGACTGCAATGCAAAAGAAGTGGCACCAAACCAACTCAATTCAACCAAAGAAGCTGCCCTCGGCCTCAATCCCAACAAAAGACGGCTCCAAATGTAGAAAGCGTTCAATCCAGAGACGGAGGTCTTAGTGTAACAACATCCGTTGTGGCAGATGGAGATGTTGAATCACCGGGTTTACAAAACCGGAGACTGCTAAAAAAAAGAATTGACTGAGGAGCAACTCGATGCTGAAGTCAAGGTCTTGCAGAGCCTAGTATGAAGTGCTAAGGAACAAAGGGAGAAGGCTCTGCAGGACCAACGCGATTCTCGCTCCGGAATGAGATATGTATGAAGCTCTGTCTTATCCTTATTACCGGTTCCTAAGAGCTAAGCTGTTAAGGGCGATGGTAGGCAGGGATCGGTCGACCTCTTTCTGATGTCTTACTTGCTACTGCTTGGTTAGGTCTAGCTCTGTTGGATAGATAGGCCTGTGTGACATTATTGGATACGCGCTCGATAAATAAGTAGTGAACTATGCGCGCGCAAGATAGAGATGGAAGCAATCTTTGGCAAGGAAAGGAAGGATTCTATTCCACCAAAGGAGAGTCAAGGCAAAGGAAAGGATTTTAAAACAGCCAAAGGAATGAATCAATTGACTAGCTCATTGGCTGCTCCCTCCATGGTTGTTCCCGGACCGGCCTATCCTGAAACCAGTTAACCATTCTCCGAAGGCCCGGACTGTCTCTGTCTCTCTCCTTCATGCATATTAGTTAGTCTAGCCTTGTCTCATGTCTTATCGGCTCGCGCCAGTGGATCTCGTCCTCTTGTTTTATTTCTTTCTATTCTCGAACCTTTGTATTGGATGTAGCCTTTTTTGGAATGGGTTCCAAACCTTTCATAGGTGTGTGACTTTTCTTTAGTAGGGAATTTCTATATGGGTTCAGTTAGCAGGGGGTCGGAATAGGACCTAATCCCATTAACCCAGATTCGATTCTCCAAGAATCTATAGTAGCGATGACCTGTGCGCTAGTGTAATACCGACTCACAACTATATGAAAAGAAGGAGAGAAAGACAAGTCGTCAAAGGCAGGATCAGTCCCAGGCGGAGAAGGAGATGGAGAGTGCAAAGACCAGCTGAGTGAAGAAGTGAAGGGATTAGCCCCTTGGTTGGAGGGGTTGAGATGAGTTGTGTAGGGCCGGCTTTCGCTTCACTCTATCAATCAATCAGCTTCCCCATTGTTCATTCATCTTTTTTGGTATGACGCCCATGCTTAGATTCAAGATTAGACTAGGCTTTGTGTAGCCCGTCGATACTCACCGGCCCAAAGCAAAGATAGACCCAAATCTTTATATGCTCGCCGGTACCATAGATAGCCGCTTAGCCAGACTTTGTCCATTATGCTTATGCAACTAGTTAGACCTCATGTACCTAGGCGCGCTTGAGCTAGTTGTGAAGGAGGAAAGTGGATGAAGCCAACCAGTAAAGTCAGGGCGAATTACCATCTCTCCTATCTACGTGCTAAGGAAGTCGCCTTCTAAAGAACATAGCGACTAACCGACCGCCTTCAGCGGCAGACCGCTCTTTCCGCAAGGGGAGAAAGCATACTTCCTTATGATGGACGAATACAACACTTTTTAGATCCACAAAACTCCTAATGCTTATCGATCTAGTTAAGCCAATCCACAACCCAATGAATGCAAGAGTGAGAGTGTGTCCGGTCGTACTATGTTCCCAGTGAGCTATAAATCGAGATGGATTTGAGGGAGATGGCTCAGATGAGATGGTTTAACTGAATTACCGTCAGCGAATAATGAGGGAAATCTATTGATTACTATTCATTTATTCTTTGCAACGAGCATTTATTGCAATTTATCAATCGGAGCGAACCTCCCAGATTCTTCATCTCCTGAGCCTGGTACGACGATCAAACGATTTTGCTAGCATTGGCATTTTCTTTTTGAGATCAATGAATGGAAACGGAATCTCCGTCAGGTTCAGGAAATCTTTGTCGAAGGGTTTGCGGAGACGTGAGAATGATAGTTCTTTTTTTCAGCGCTGGATGAATCCATCGGGCTGGAATGTCTGGATTGTTTGACTATTGCCAAAGTGTTAGGCGAAATGAATGACTATTGCAGAATTTAGCTAAGGTGCAGAGATGAAAATCCTAGTTTTGGATGAGAAATCAAAGACTTCGCCCGCAAGCTAGTACCAGATAAAAAGACACCCGTAATTTTCAGAAAGATCATAAGAAAGAGAATGAGCTTTAGAAGCATCTTTTCCCATGGCTCCGGAAGTCGGCTTAGGCCCTAATAAGGTAGTGAGCTTCGGAATGAGTGGGTAGGCTTGAATTGAATTCTCTTTTCTGAAGAAATCTCCTAAGAAATATTTGGACTATTGAACTAAAGAAAAAGGCCACTTGGAAGACCTAAGATTCCGTAAGGCAGATATGATCTTCGACAAGAAACTATCGGTAAAAAGGATTGATCAAATTCTATTGAGTCTGACTCATAGTGATCATTTATCAAAGAATGACTCTGGTTATCAAATGATTGAACAGCCGGACGAAAAAGGTACACCAGTAGCGAAGAGCACCTCTGAGTGCTATTTTCCCTCTCGACCTCATGGTCAGGATCGACCTTGCCACTCTTTCCTTAGAGTGGCCTCCGTGCCTCCGCTGTCCCTCAGCGCTTTAAAGTCCGTTTGGACTTCCCGAAAAAAGGGACTGTTGTGCCCCTCTTCCTGCAGGCTCCGGAGGATCCCCCCCAAACTTCTTCCTCCATGACGTTCTTCTAACATCTCTGTTAGACGTTCACTTTGGAACCCCGCCTCTATAGTAAGTAAATAAAGCAAAGAAAAAGTGCGCTCTATAGCTAGCTCCAATTGAACAGGTTGAGGAGAAGAGCCGCTAAAGCCCTTGGCTTATTGCATATTTTAGACTCTGAACTTATGCCTTCTTAAGGTAGGGTATTTAAATACCTACCAGGAAAGCCTAGCTACTTTGTCGAGTAGCTTCATGAATGACTGGGGATTGGCAATAGAGGAAAGAACTGATTGCAACTACTTCTTATATAATAAGAAGCAAACACAGTCTTATCTACTTCGTTCGAAAGCCCTATGAAAGACTGCCTTCCAGGCATAACACCCATACCCACCCCGGGTTACTCATTCCCACTTCTCCATGTTGCCTGAGCTTCAATTACATCGAACCTTCCTCACAGCCATTCTTTTCTTTTATATCATGCCAGCCTCTATCCCTTTCGCTTACGCTTTCACCACCCTTGGATCATTGGCTTGGCTCAGTGGCTACCAGTACTCAATCAACTCAGGAAATTGCTTAATTACTTAGAGTAGCTGCTATCAGAAAAGAAGAAATTCTATTTAAGACAGCACCTTTAGCTACGTTCCGTAAACCGAAGTCCTTATGCCGATCGTGCTCCACACAGAACAGCTACAACTGCTATATTCTTTAAGCCTACAGGTACGTGAGCTGCACATTCCTTTTACTAAAGATAGGCCGTGAACCAAGTCAAGACTAGGATCAAAATGTTGAATGGTTTAATCAAACATATGTATTTACTGAGACTGAAGTTCATAATCAATTGGTATAGATAGAGTATTGACTTGCTTGATAGATTCATCTTGCCTTCCTGCCAGCCTAGTGCCCGTAACAGTATTCCCCGTGTATTAAAATTGACTAGTTAGTGGGATTCCTGCTATTGGTTGTGTAGGAGTACTTTCGTTAAACTGCTCTGCTTGAGCTCACGCTTAAATTGCATCGACCCTCGTACTTCGCTCTGCTCTTGTGTACATGGTTGAGATTCCCTTCTATGTCAAAGTCAGGGATATTATCTGACAGGACGGAAGGCAGGGGGCATTTTACCATTGGTGTTGTTCCATTCCGAGGTGAGGTTAGGATCCCTCAATTCCATTTCCTTGCCAACTACCCCTTCCCCCCGGCAGCCTAAAGAACCAAAAGGGCAGTACACCGGCAGGCGACTCGAGCATTCAATCCATTCCACCGGGCGAGGACTGAAGCCAGCGCTCTTCCGTTCTATTACTATCCGTCCACGTACCACCACATACGAGAAAGAAAGACGATGAAGAACCAATCCGAACTGAGGGGAATACAGGTTGAGTTACTATGTATGGAGATCCTATTTAGAACACATGCTCTAACGCCCCTGCCCCATCTTTGAGCTAAACATTGGCAGATTTTTCTCCCTTCCACTCTTAGGAATAAGATTCACTCCAAAACTATAACTAAATTATCCCATACACGGGCCCTGTTACCGCAGGACCAGCCAGGGGTTCGTTCATAAAGGTAGAGCCGATCATGGTTTTCAGAAGGCGGCAATTCTCCTTTCAATCTTTGGATCTGACTTCGGTTTGTCTCTTCTTTTCTTTATCAGTTGTCTAATCGTATGTTTCAAGCATATCCTTAATCCTTAGCCTTTCTACTTGTCTTTTCTTGCCCCTATCTGAGGCGTGTCAATTAAGATCCTATTAAGTAGTTTCGAACGCCTGGTATGAACCTGTTTGTCCTACCAGGAAAGCCTGGGGACCAAACCACCATAGGTAAACTACAGATCTCTCTTCGGTGGGTTAACCACCGATCCGATCTCGTTTTTCGTCGGGGCATACGTACGGAGGTAGGGCAGTTTCAGATCCAGTCTTCGGGTCGCGAAGACGGAAATAAAATCGTGAATTCGGCTGCGAAAACAATAAGCTTAAGCTAAGTTACTGAAGCAGACGCAGACGAGAACGCAAAAAGCCATGCTTTACCTAAGAAAGTAGAGAACAAGTGGATGAAGATGAAGTCTATGTTGAAGAAAGAACTATATCAATAAGCATTTCGTGATTTTAGGGCCTTCTTCAATCAACAGCCCCAAACCTTAAATGTAAGTAAATATTACGACTCTCTGACTTATGAGATCTTTCCACCGGCGGTACCATGCATAAGTAAACATTCTCAACTCAATCTGGTACGAACCAGAAGTTACCTACCAGGGAACACCTGGAGAGCTATCAATATATTATATGTCCCTGGTTCGGTAAGGCCTTGTCACAAGGTCAATAAGCGCTTAAGAACTAAAAAAGAGCCTCATTTTAAAAGGAAGAAAACCGGCCTCCTGAACAAATCCTCTTCGCTTCAAATGGTAGGGTAGTGTCTCGACCCGTGGACAACACTGATGAAATTGCTGGAATAGCGCTTCCCAAAGGAAAGGATTTATTCACTTAATGGAATCTCCTCCTCCTGGGACTAGCTCAAATACTGGAAGACCACTTTCCTAAGTGCCTGATTCATTTCCTTGCAGCTTTGGGGGCTGATTGAATTGCGAAAATTGGAAGCTAGTGGACTTCCATTCCTTTTACTTGACTATGCTCCCACGGGGACTCATTCAATTTCCTTGAATATCCCCCCTTCGGTAGCGGTACTGTCTTGCTCCTTAGTTAGCTAGGAAAAACCAGTGTTTCGAAAAAAGCGTGACCATCCAGTTGAATCTCCTTACTCTCCCGTGTGGTTATGGGCTTGGGCCTGGTTTGGCTTGGGATTGCAAACAATGGAAACTCGTACTCAAAACAACTTATTGTTCTAGGAACGTAGCAAACCGGGCGATCGATATCGGTCTAATCCCGTGTTGCCTGAGTCTTCTATAATAAGTAGTTCCTGTCAGTAAAGGCGGAGTGAGCATGCTTCCACTAGGGGCATTTGCTTCATTAGATACTTGTAGCGCAAACAAGTACTTGAGTTGAATAGCCTTTAATAAGTCAAGGAAATAGCAAGTGCTTGAGAAGGAGCCGTGAAAGAAAGGCTTGCTCTCACAAAAGAAAAGAAGCATAGGAGGAAATTGGGATAGAATTGATTACAGCATTGGGTTAGACCGAGACTTCTAAGTGCTTTCATTCTTTTCAGCAACTCGCCAGACTCGAACTGGCACTGCTTTGATCTTTCCAGACGGATCAAAAAGCATTATGTTCCAACAATAGAGTTGCTTTTGATCTCGCAGTTCGGAGGGCATCCATTTAATCCTTCCTACATCTGCGTGCAAGCCGCTTCAAAGGGCCCTCTCTCTGGACCCCCCCTCGATCCTCTGTCTGGTCGAGGGACAACTTTCAGCTCGGTAGCTCCTGTCTCCTCACTGAAAGCGAAAGCGGCTCACCAACCATTTCCCCAGCTTGAATCTCGTTCAATCCATAAACACGTGCAATCCCATCCACCTATCAGAATCAGAGAAAACTTTGTACGAAAGTAAGGGCTCTTTCAAAATGGGGACTCCCAATACCCTGTTCGAATAGAGAAAGATAGATTGTCTGTAAGTCTTCTAGCCGAGTCACGTCTTGGTAGATATGCGACCCCACAGTCTCCATGTTTAAGCCCGGGGGAAATACAAAATTGGGACCGAACCTCCGCTCGAATAATGCTAAAAGTTCGGTCTGGATTTGGTCCTGAACTGCATCCAAAGCGACTGCAGGATCCACAATTTCCAATCGTGGAACATGTCGCAGTAGAAAAGTAGATAAGACCAAGATCCCCCCAAGAACAAGAACAGAAATAGCAGCCGTAGTAGTAGTAACCATATTTTATATGTCACACAAGTAGTTCCGCTTTGAGCTCTCAAAATGAGGAAAGACTTGTCGGAAATAGCCGGTTGGTTGATCCGGAAATGCATGGGAATAACTGGATTCAGTCAGATAACTTACTTTACGAATAGAACAACACATTCCTTTTAAATAAGGCAGGAAAGTCTTCTGTCTATGATCAATCAATCGAGACGAGCACGAGCTTTCTATCTATTATTCGCGGGGATTGCTTAGCTTGGCGCGCTTGCTTCCCTCTAAATAAGCAGAACCTTAATTCAAGTCTTAGGTCAATCACTAAATTCTTTTTGTAACGACCTCTCTCTAAGCAGTATTTACCTCACCAGCCTATCTTGTTTAGTCCGAACTAAGATATCAAGTTTATCCCTGAACAAAAGAAAAGACCAGAGTTGGAGGTTTAGTTAGATTGCATTCTAGCAGCTATGGTTCCTTCTGACTTTTCTTGTGGATATCCCGTGTTATGAGCACCCAATCCTTCTGAAAAGAGAGATAAGCAAGGACATCTGTGAACTCGGATAGCCTTGTGGCATACCTTTCATCCAAACTAGGCTACCATCTTTCCTCTATTATGAAATATCATTTCTATTTTTTATAACCCTTCCTATCGAGCAACTTATGTATTTATTATTGCCTTCATTGATGGATAATAGACTACCCTTATACCCGTATTTCATTTCCCCTTTTCGATAACACCCTAAAAAGGAATCGAATCCTACTCTTCCTAAACTGGCGGTACTTCTCCCTTCTCCTTAGACGATACGGGTATAGGAGAACAGAGATGAAATAACTCGAACGAAAGTACGAAGGTAGCTATACTTCATATAGCTCGGGATCGGGATAGACCCCCTCTAGTGAAAGGGTAGAGAGGGACAGTCTAGGTATAAGTCGGTAACAGCCGAGGAGAGTGCACTACCAACAGCAGAGCAGCATCGGTCGATAGGCAGCAATAAGTCAATCTGTGCGCCATCTCTCTTTTTTCCCCTATCTCTTGCAATCGCTCTTCTGTCAACTGGAAAGGTACATATGGGGCTAAAGAGTCCATTCTCTAGAATATCACTTTATCTATTCGATCACTTCCGGTTTTCTTTAGCTTATGAATAAGACCCATGAATTCTATATTCAAGCCAGATGCAGGTCTTTCTTTAGCTATATCCTTCGCTGATCAACAAGGTTCATGCCGCTTACTTATGCTTCCGCTTTATCCAAGTCAAGCCAGGGTTTAGGGTTTAGGGTTTAGGGTTTTAGGGTTTTAGGGTTTAGGGTTTTAGGGTTTTAGGGTTTAGGGTTTTAGGGTTTAGGGTTTTAGGGTTTTAGGGTTTAGGGTTTTAGGGTTTTAGGGTTTAGGGTTTAGGGTTTTAGGGTTTAGGGTTTTTAGGGTTTAGGGTTTTAGGGTTTTAGGGTTTTAGGGTTTTAGGGTTTAGGGTTTAGGGTTTAGGGTTTTAGGGTTTAGGGTTTAGGGTTTAGGGTTTTGGGTTTAGGGTTTAGGGTTTAGGGTTTAGGGTTTAGGGTTTAGGGTTTAGGGTTTAGGGTTTTAGGGTTTAGGGTTTAGGGTTTAGGGTTTAGGGTTTAGGGTTTAGGGTTTAGGGTTTAGGGTTTAGGGTTTAGGGTTTAGGGTTTAGGGTTTAGGGTTTAGGGTTTAGGGTTTAGGGTTTAGGGTTTAGGGTTTAGGGTTTAGGGTTTAGGGTTTAGGGTTTAGGGTTTAGGGTTTAGGGTTTAGGGTTTAGGGTTTAGGGTTTAGGGTTTAGGGTTTAGGGTTTAGGGTTTTAGGGTTTAGGGTTTAGGGTTTAGGGTTTAGGGTTTAGGGTTTAGGGTTTAGGGTTTAGGGTTTAGGGTTTAGGGTTTAGGGTTTAGGGTTTAGGGTTTAGGGTTTAGGGTTTAGGGTTTAGGGTTTAGGGTTTAGGGTTTAGGGTTTAGGGTTTAGGGTTTAGGGTTTAGGGTTTAGGGTTTAGGGTTTAGGGTTTAGGGTTTAGGGTTTAGGGTTTAGGGTTTAGGGTTTAGGGTTTAGGGTTTAGGGTTTAGGGTTTAGGGTTTAGGGTTTAGGGTTTAGGGTTTAGGGTTTAGGGTTTAGGGTTTAGGGTTTAGGGTTTAGGGTTTAGGGTTTAGGGTTTAGGGTTTAGGGTTTAGGGTTTAGGGTTTAGGGTTTAGGGTTTAGGGTTTAGGGTTTAGGGTTTAGGGTTTAGGGTTTAGGGTTTAGGGTTTAGGGTTTAGGGTTTAGGGTTTAGGGTTTAGGGTTTAGGGTTTAGGGTTTAGGGTTTAGGGTTTAGGGTTTAGGGTTTAGGGTTTAGGGTTTAGGGTTTAGGGTTTAGGGTTTAGGGTTTAGGGTTT
>JAHCLQ010000551.1:22500-48134 GCA_023678885.1 Pogostemon cablin | reverse complement strand
CATCATCATAATGATCATCATCTTGATCATCAACATAATCATCATCATCATCGTCATGATCAACATCATCATCATTATCATCATTATCATTATCATCAAGATCTTCAACATCATCATCATCGTTATCATGATCATGATCATATCATCCTCATCATGATCATGATCATATCATCCTCATCATGATCATCATGACAATTATGACTATGGTCATCTTTATAATGGTCATCATTGTCAGTATCATGATCATGATCATCATCATCATTGTGATCATCATCCTAATCATCATAATCATGATCATCATCATAATTTTCATTATCATCATCATCATTATCATCATAGTCATGATCATCATGATCATAATCATCGTCATCATTATCATCATCATCATCATAATCATCATCATCATAATCATGATCATCATCATTATCATTATCATCATGATCTTCATCATCATCATTAACATCATGATCATGATCATTATCATTATGATCATGATCATCATCATATTCATCATGATCATCATCATCATTATCATTATCATAATCATCATCATCGTGATTATCATCGTCATTATCATGATCATCATCATCATGGTCATCAAAATCATGATCATCATCATGATCGTCATTATCTTCATCATCATCATCATCATGATCATCATGATCATGTTCATTATCATCATAATCATCATCATCATCATCATCATCAAGATCATCATCATCATCATCATCATCATGATCGTGATCATCATCTTGATCGACATCATGATTATCATCATAATCATCATTATCATCATCATGATCATCATCATCATCTTCATCATCATGATCATGATCATGATGATGATAATCATGATCATCATCCACCATCATAATCATGATCATGATCATGATCAGGATCAGGATCATCATCATTATCATTATGATCATGATCATGATCATGATCATCATCATCATCGCATCATCTTCATCATCATCATGATTATCATCAAGATCATGATCATGATAATGATGATCATCATCATAATCACAATTGTCATCATGATCATGATCATTATCTTCATTATGATCATGATCATGATCATCATGATCAGGATCATGATCATCATCATCATGGTCATCATCATCATGATCATCATCATCATGATCGTCATCATCATCATCGTCATGATCATTATGAATCAAGAGTACCAATATGATACATAGTCTCAATTTGTTGTTCAGGTATAGTCCAATTTTGAGGAGTCCCCAGACTCGTCATTAATTACAAACCACTCAATGATGTTCTGGAATGGATTAGATATCCTATTCCTAATAAAAGAGATCTGATCAAAAGATTGCATAAAGCATGCATTTTTTCAAAATTCGATCTTAAGTCTGGTTTTTGGCAGATACAGATCAGAGAATAAGACAAATACAAAACTGCTTTCACAGTTCCTTTTGGTCATTACGAATGGAATGTAATGCCATTTGGTCTAAAAAATGCTCCTTCTGAATTTCAAAATATTATGAATGATATTTTCAATAACTATTCTGATTTCTCTATTGTTTATATAGATGATATTTTGATATTTTCTCAAAATATAGAGCAGCATTTCAAACATCTCAAAACTTTTCTTTATATTTGCAAAAAGAATGGTTTAGTCATTTCTGCCCCTAAAATTAAGCTTTTTCAAACAAAAGTTAGATTTTTGGGTTACGATATTTCAAAAGGCACAATAAAACCCATTTCTAGAGCAATTGAATTTGCTGACAAATTTCCTGATATAATTAAGGATAAAAATCAGTTACAAAGATTTTTAGGTTGCTTAAATTATGTGTCTGAATTTTTTCCAAAACTTAGAATTGTTTGTAAACCTCTTTTTCAAAGATTAAAAAAGAATCCTGATTCTTGGTCAGATATTCATACTAATATTGTTAAACAGATTAAAGTTCAGGTTAAGTCACTTCCTTGTTTAGGAATACCTAAACCTGAGGCATTCATGATTATTGAGACTGACGCCTCTGATATTGGTTATGGAGGTATCCTTAAACAAAGAATTCAAAATGATCATGCATCTCATACATTCATTGAACAACTTGTTCGTTTTCATTCGGGCATTTGGAATGATTCCCAAAAGAATTATTCTACTATCAAAAAAGAAATACTTTCAATAGTTTTGTGCATTACAAAATTCCAAGATGATATTTTCAATAAAAAATTTCTTCTTAGAATTGATTGCAAATCTGCAAAAGAAGTTTTACAAAAAGATGTCAAAAATATTGTTTCAAAACAAATCTTTGCTAGATGGCAAGCTATACTTTCATGTTTTGATTTTGATATTGAATATATCAAAGGAGATAATAATTCATTACCTGATTTCCTAACTAGAGAGTTTCTTCAAAATCCTGCAGAAAATTATGAGTGAATCCAAGTTTCAAGCTTCTCAAATTTATTCAAAACCCTTAGGAAATACTAGAAATTTTCCAATCCTTTCAGAATTCCCTAGTGCTTCTAACCCTTCATTTTCTCAGATTGATAGTTTTTCTAGTATTGCAGGTGATTTGGAAATGGTTTTATCAAAAGGTTTAGTATAACAAGGGTTTGAATGTAAACACTTAGGAGTCTTTTGGCTATCAATCTGAGAAAATGAAGGGTTAGAAGCACTAGGGAATTCTGAAAGGATTGGAAAATTTCTAGTATATCCTAAGGGTTTTGAATAAATTTGAGAAGCTTGAAACTTGGATTCACTCATAATTTTCTGCAGGATTTTGAAGAAACTCTCTAGTTAGGAAATCAGGTAATGAATTATTATCTCCTTTGATATATTCAATATCAAAATCAAAACATGAAAGTATAGCTTGCCATCTAGCAAAGATTTGTTTTGAAACAATATTTTTGACATCTTTTTGTAAAACTTCTTTTGCAGATTTGCAATCAATTCTAAGAAGAAATTTTTTATTGAAAATATCATCTTAGAATTTTGTAATGCACAAAACTATTGAAAGTATTTCTTTTTTGATAGTAGGATAATTCTTTTGGGAATCATTCCAAATGCCCGAATGAAAACGAACAAGTTGTTCAATGAATGTATGAGATGCATGATCATTTTGAATTCTTTGTTTAAGGATACCTCCATAACCAATATCAGAGGCGTCAGTCTCAATAATCATGAATGCCTCAGGTTTAGGTATTCCTAAACAAGGAAGTGACTTAACCTGAACTTTAATCTGTTTAACAATATTAGTATGAATATCTGACCAAGAATCAGGATTCTTTTTTAATCTTTGAAAAAGAGGTTTACAAACAATTCTAAGTTTTGGAAAAAATTCAGACACATAATTTAAGCAACCTAAAAATCTTTGTAACTGATTTTTATCCTTAATAATATCAGGAAATTTGTCAGCAAATTCAATTGCTCTAGAAATGGGTTTTATTGTGCCTTTTGAAATATCGTAACCCAAAAATCTAACTTTTGTTTGAAAAAGCTTAATTTTAGGGGCAGAAATGACTAAACCATTCTTTTTGCAAATATAAAGAAAAGTTTTGAGATGTTTGAAATGCTGCTCTATATTTTGAGAAAATATCAAAATATCATCTATATAAACAATAGAGAAATCAGAATAGTTATTGAAAATATCATTCATAATATTTTGAAATTCAGAAGGAGCATTTTTTAGACCAAATGGCATTACATTCCATTCGTAATGACCAAAAGGAACTGTGAAAGCAGTTTTGTATTTGTCTTCTTCTCTGATCTGTAAAGAAGATATTTCTGTTTTTCTTCTAGATCAGGAACTTTATCAATAAGATCGAACAAGAGTTCTTGTTCAGTATTGTCTTTTGAAATGACATTAATG
The DNA here is from genome assembly GCA_023678885.1 of Pogostemon cablin. Taxonomy (NCBI): domain Eukaryota; kingdom Viridiplantae; phylum Streptophyta; class Magnoliopsida; order Lamiales; family Lamiaceae; genus Pogostemon; species Pogostemon cablin. The sequence continues at coordinate 44,295 of JAHCLQ010000551.1, read as the reverse complement.
TTTAATGGACAGAATCCTTGACAAGAGGACTTGTCTATTTCAGATTCTGAACTTGTGAAGACTTCTTCTAAATCAGAACTTGAATTAGAATCATTTGAATATTCATTTTGAGAATTACCATCAGAAATTAATAATGAAGAAATCTTGTCTCTCAGGATTTCATCATCATGAAATATTTCATTAATCTTCTTTTGTAAAGAGCATTCATTAGCTTTATGACCTTTTTTGTGACATTTGAAACAAGTAAATTGAAAATTGTCAAAATTCTTTTTAAAAGTTTTTCTTTTTGAAAATTTAGGCCTTTTGTAAATTTTTTCTTTGAAATCATTTTTATAACATTTTTTAGGAAAATGCTTTGTTTTTAATCTAGAAGAAGGAGCTTGAATCTTTTGTAATCCAAAAGCTTCGCAGAATGAACCAATCTCCTTACGGTATCTATTCTTTTCAGATCCGTACTTAGATTGTATTTTTAATTCTGAACACAAAGCTAGTCCTTCTTTTTTGACGAAAGCAAATAATTGACCATATGTAATTGTTTCAAAAGGAATGTCACTTTGACCAGTAGCTTCCTTAAGCTTTTGATGAATTCTTTCACCGAAAAGTTTAGGAAGTCCAGCTATGAATCTTTCTTTCCAAAATGAAGCATTGCAATCATTTCTTTTTAATATATGAGTGAGGAAAACATCTTTGTACCATCTATAATCAGATAATGTAGGACATCTGATATTAGATAATACAACTTGTGTTGAATCAAGTTCTTCTTTAGGATTACCAATGAAATACATGCCAATAGTGAGTATCAACATGTCACAAGCATCATTCTTTGAAATAATAGTACCATCAGGTTCTTCAACCTCAATGGTATGTTGAAGAATATTTTGTTTGTCGGTGAGAGTAAGGGAGTTATCCCACCAGTTTTTTAACTGACCAGTGAAGCCAGTAATAATAAGAGCGGCGGCGCTCTCTTCTCTTTGATTCTGGGCTTTATAAGCAACTCTAGCCATACCCATTTCTTGAAGAGTATTAAGGATTTCATATTCTGATTTGCCATCTATGTTCCATTCATGAATAGATTGGCCATCGTATTGAGCATTGCTTTTGAAATGAGCTCTTTCTTCAAATAGAATATCCGGAGGGGAATATCTATTATTATAAAAGGCTTTTGTTCCAGATTGAAAGCGGATTTTATTAATCTCATTATTATCAGATTCTGATTCATAAGAGATTTTTGATGAAATCTTTTTGTCTTTGTCCAAACAATTAATGTTTGAAACATGAGGAGTAGTGGCTTTTGAAGTATAAGAGGTTGAAGCTTCATTGTTTTGGGAGGATGAAGTTTCAACGAGCTTTTTTGAAATTCTATCAATAAGGCTAGAACTTGCAGGGAGTTGCAAATTCTTTTCAATATTAGTAGGAAGGCTCCTCAGAATAAAATGAGGAGTAGAAGTGCTATTTGGAAATTTGGAATCAAAGGGTTTTGAATCTAATTTCACCGATAGGCTATCCACCTGTTCTGCAATAGTATGAAGAATTTGATTTGAAAAATTATTTTGTTCAATAACCTTTTTGACATCCTTAGCAACATCTCCCTCTCCTGTTCGAAAAGGGGTAGCTGGGATTTTACCTTTTTCTAAAGAAATCTTTATATTTTGTAAAGGAGGATGAACAGAGGAAACAATAACACCATTGTCAAGTTCCCATTTTTTGTAAATACTTTTTTGAACATTAATCTGATTTAAAGAATAAACATCATCAGAAATGTTACAAATATTGTTTATTTTGCAATAAGTGTCAAACCAATTTAAAAGAGAAATGTTTGACCTGTATTTGTTTTGAAGTTCTTCTTTCCAAATATCATTTAATTTTATTCGAAATTCTTTGTCAAATTTTAAAAACCAATCTTTTCTAATTGTTTCATCACTGAAACTCTTATAAAGATATTTGAAATTTGGAGTAAAGTTTTCAGAGAAAATCATTGAAATACAATTTTCCATTTGAAAATCAGTAGGAGAACATGCAGTAGGGGAACCTGGGTTAACAGATTCTTGATAAGAAGGAATTGGAGTTTTGAAATTGACTTTGTAGTTTTGATAACCAGAGTTATCAGAAAAAGAGGCTCTGGAATTGATTTCTTGAATCCTGATGTTGGGAACAACATCATTCTGTCTCATAGAGTTGAATCTGAGAAGTATTCTTCCTTCAGAGTCTTCTTCTATTTCGGAGACTTCGTGTCTTTCAATTCCTCTTGGTATTTGAGGATTATTGATTATGAATTCATTGGGAATGGTTATTTCATTCCACTTGAGTCTTTTGGGGACAAAATAATTAGAGCTGTCTACTTCTATTTGAAGCATAACAGTTTCTTCTTTGGATGTAGGATGCATAATGAATTTTGGATTGAGCTGTGAAGACATAACGCGAAAATAAACACGATATATAACAGCAAAATTTTTGCAAAGATTTTTGAATTCATTGCTCTGTAAATGAATATCAAGAATTAATGAATCTATTAATAAAGGATCAGTAATATCGACTGAAAAGTCAGGAGCACAATTGAAATAAATAGGGCCATTGCAAATATTTGTTTGAATCATAGCTAGTAAAGAAGATTTGTATCTTTTTAACCTGTTGTCCCTTAAAGCAAGGTAAACAGGAGCATCAACACCAATATGAACAAGAGGTTTAATAGCAACTTGAATTAAACCAAAATGAATATATCTGTAACCTTTTTCTAAATATTTTTTGATAGAAATATTTGACAGAAGATTTAAACTTTGAAATTCTTTTTGAATTGAAATAGTCTCTTCATGAGTTTTAACTGAAAAAGCAGTTTTGAAATCAAGGGGACCAATATGATACATAGTCTCAATTTGTTGTTCAGGTATAGTCCAAATTGAGTAATTATTATCCTGTATATGCAATTCATGCGATTGAACAATATTAGAGCTACTTGAACTGTGTTTCGAAAATAAATTTCTAAATCTTGATGCCATGAATAACTTGTTGTAACAACAATAAGTTCTAATTGTTTTGCTAAAAGTATATGAATATTACTTGTCAACAATAAGTAAGTATTTGCTTTGCTATAAATGCGGGAACACTACCGGGACCACCAATTCACCAGGCTGACCAACGGATTCACGCTTACCAACACACCTTCTAGTGCAGCAAATAATACTTATGAATCCAGTAAATATTCAGAACCTTAGTTCAACAATTAATACTTATGAAATTATCACAAGTATTCAGTGTTCAAAATTTTTGAAATTGTCTTTTCGTATCACAGCCAAACAGGCTCTGATACCATTGGGGACAGGATCGGCACGAACAGGATAATTGTATGCATGAATATGGACATGGTATGAATTATCAGAGTATGAATGTAAATAACAAATTGAAAACAATAAGACTTGAATAAAACTTACTTTGAATTAATGGAGATATGAATTACAAGGATTGAATACAAAGATTTGAAAGGGATATGAAAGGTTTATGAGAATATTGGAATACAAGGATTGGAATTTATGCTTAGGATTTTTCAGATGAAATTCTCCTCTAATTTTTCGATGATCTACAATGAAATAAACTGACTTATTTATAGTCAGAGTCTTCTCTTGAATCTGCATTTGAATTTGAATTTGATCTGCATTTGATCACAGGTTGAGTGCGGTTGTTGAAATGTCATCATTAGTTGTTGGAATAGTGACTGCTACAGTGATGTGTCGGCTGCTACAGTGATGTGAACAGTGACTTCGACTGCTACAGTGATATGAATAGTGACCTTTGCTACAGTGCTTGGCTGCTTGCTTTTTTGAATAGTGAATGGCTGCTTTTGATTGATTCGTCTATCTTTTGACAAAGTGGAAGACAGCTTTTGAATTCGGTACCTGCTTTTGAATAAAATGACCAGAGTAGTTGGTCTGTTTTATCAAAATTATTGAGTACTCGTTTCACCGAGAAACTTCTGACTCAACATTTTAATAATTCTGTCGGATGAGAGGAATTTTGAATTTTTCTTCTTTTCTTTTTGTTTTTCTCTTTTTTCTTTTTCTTTTTCTCTCTTTTTCTTTTCTTTTGAATTTTTCCTTTTCTTTTCTTTCTTTTTCTTTTCTTTTGAATTTTTCTTTTTCTTTTCTTTCTTTTTCTTTTCTTTTGAATTTTTAGGAGATAGTCACAAATCAAAAGGGTCTTGCCCACAAGGACCACCAAAAGGATCAAATTCTGATTTTGAGCTTTCTGATGAAATGTCTTCAGCTTCAGAATTCATCTTCTTGAATTTACAGAATTGAAGATATTCTTTGAAAGTTTCAGGGTCTTTCTCCATCATTTGAAATACTTCAATCTGTTCTTTAGAGAGGGAACAGACATTAGCTTCTTTCTTCTTTTTATTCTTGCTGGCTGGTTTCTCCCATTGAGGTTTTTCACCAGTGGTAATAAAAGTTTTGACAACTTGAAGGTTGCAATATTTTGTAGAGTAATTAGTCCACCATTTAACTTTGAATTCTCTAACAATAGAGAGGGGATTTGGAAGAGGGAAAAATTGTTTGAAGGCAAAGCTCCAACAAATTATCCAAGGGACTTTGAATTCAGAGAAAAAGTGAATATCTGTAAGAGATCTTTCAACAGGAGTTTTTGAGTTTTTTGTAGTATAATATGAGTAGGCTTCCATGACATCTGGAGGGAGAATAGAAGGTATAGGTCCAAAATCCATCCACCATTCTAAGAACCAGATAGGAAAAGTAGTTTTTATGAAATCTGGATGAAAGGTAAAGAACCATGAATGATCGAATGGTCTAAAAAGAAAGGTTCTAAACCAAGCCATTTTGTAATCAGGATAATTATATCCTCTGGGATTATAAGGAATAGAAAAATGTTTTTCATTGAATGGAAAGGTCCATTCATCTGATTTGAAAACTCTTTTGATAATGCATTTAGAATAAGAGATACGATCTGGATTTGTAGGGTCAGAAGTATTAACCAATTCAATAGATCCAGAGTCGACAAGAATGAATTCATAAAAATTTTGAGTTTTTAAAGGATTGTCAGGATACCATTGACATCCTTTAGGAAAATACTTTGAAATAATACCCTTTAAAGTAACTAGATCTGGAGCATTATGATATCTAGTGAGGGTTATGTTATGAATATTGGGTTTGGTAATATAGGTTTTTGATGGTGAGTTTCTGGAGGTACTTGAACTGGGTATTTGAGTAGGAGTTGTGGGTGCTTTAACAGCTTGAGAATAAGAAGGAGAAGGTAAACTTGGAAAATCAGAAAGGGCTTGAAATTGGTTAACATTAACCAAGGATTTTGAATAGTTTTGAGAAGTTTGAGGTCTGAGTTTACTCATGATTTTCTGCAGGATAAATTCTTGGGTTAGGATGATAGGTAAGGGTAATGAATCATCATCTCCTTTGATGTCCTTTATATAGACATGAAATAATAATTTTATATAAAAATATTTTTGAAAATTTTCTTTTATACAATGAATAATTTGCTTTATGAATGTATGAGATGCATGATTAGTATGAATTCTTTGTATAAGAATACTACTATACCTGCTATTAAAGTCATAAGACCTTGATGCCTTAGGTATAGGTATTTTTAAACAAAAAATTGAATTATCCTGAACTTTTATCTTTTTAATGAGATTAATATGAATATCAGACTCAATGTAAATAATAGAGAGATCAGAATAAAGGAATGTGAAAACAGTTTTGTATTTGTCTTCTTCTCTGATCTGTGTCTGCCAAAAGCCAGACTTAAGATCGAATTTTGAAAAAATGCATGCTTTATGCAATCTTTTGATCAGATCTCTTTTATTAGGAATAGGATCATGATTCATTTGAATAGGTCTTGCTTTTGCTCTTATAGATTTTTCATTGAAACCAGTAATATGAGATAAAGAAACAATATGCTTCTTTCTTTCCCAGAAAGCATTGGGAAGATCAGAGCATACTTCTTTTTTCAAAATATTTTCGAAATTTAAAATTCTGTTTTGAATATCCTTTTTAAGAAGTTCATTTTCAATACGAAAGTAAGAAACTTCTTCTTTGAGAAAATCTATATGAGATTTTTTGAATTCAATAGCATTAATATGAGAAATATAGTAATTTTGAAGAAGAGATACTTCTCTTTCCTTGATAGGATTAACGAATTTGAAATGAATATCTTTTCCCATAATATTGGTAGTAATACCTGTACCATCAACTTTGAAAGGATAAATAATAGTCAAGAAGGGGTTACCCAAAATAATATCTTGACTTAGATTTTTTACAAGAATGAAATTGGTTTTGAAACAATAACCATTATTGCAAATGAAAGCTTTTGAAAGTTTGTATTTAATATGAAGAGAAGTAACATTAGCTGCCACAAGCCTTTCATTAGTTTTTTCATAATAAATTGAAGGAATAAGACCTTCTCTTATGCAATTCTGATCAGCTCCACTATCTATAAGACAGGAAGCACTGATCTGAAAGTCATCAATAATTAAATTTATAATTGAATACCATTTTTGAAAAGCTATGTGTTCGATACTTTGAATAGCTTCATTGTCTGAAGTACTCAATGTAGTATCTATCACTTGGTTTTTTGAAGAGCTTTCAGGAATATCAAAAGTAGGAATATCAAAAGTACTTTTGAAAATAGATAATTTGGTTTCTAAATCCAAATCTTTTGAATGAAGATTATTAATCTCAGAGTAGAGGTTTTGAATTTCAGCTTTCAGAGTATTAATCTCTCGCTGAAGATCATTAATAGTAATATCTGTTGTTATTAAAGAAGAGGTAGGAGCTTTGTTGAAGAGCTTTGAAATACTGAATGGTTCAATGATAATAGGAGGTTTTTCTTTATTAGGAGGATGATTGTTAAGAACAATATTCCTTAATCTAAGAAGATATTTCTGTTTTTCTTCTAGATCAGGAACTTTATCAATAAGATCGAACAAGAGTTCTTGTTCAGTATTGTCTTTTGAAATGACATTAATGTTTAATGGACAGAATCCTTGACAAGAGGACTTGTCTATTTCAGATTCTGAACTTGTGAAGACTTCTTCTAAATCAGAACTTGAATTAGAATCATTTGAATATTCATTTTGAGAATTACCATCAGAAATTAATAATGAAGAAATCTTGTCTCTCAGGATTTCATCATCATGAAATATTTCATTAATCTTCTTTTGTAAAGAGCATTCATTAGCTTTATGACCTTTTTTGTGACATTTGAAACAAGTAAATTGAAAATTGTCAAAATTCTTTTTAAAAGTTTTTCTTTTTGAAAATTTAGGCCTTTTGTAAATTTTTTCTTTGAAATCATTTTTATAACGTTTTTTAGGAAAATGCTTTGTTTTTAATCTAGAAGAAGGAGCTTGAATCTTTTGTAATCCAAAAGCTTCGCAGAATGAACCAATCTCCTTACGGTATCTATTCTTTTCAGATCCGTACTTAGATTGTATTTTTAATTCTGAACACAAAGCTAGTCCTTCTTTTTTGACGAAAGCAAATAATTGACCATATGTAATTGTTTCAAAAGGAATGTCACTTTGACCAGTATCTTCCTTAAGCTTTTGATGAATTCTTTCACCGAAAAGTTTAGGAAGTCCAGCTATGAATCTTTCTTTCCAAAATGAAGCATTGCAATCATTTCTTTTTAAAATATGAGTGAGGAAAACATCTTTGTACCATCTATAATCAGATAATGTAGGACATCTGATATTAGATAATAAAACTTGTGTTGAATCAAGTTCTTCTTTAGGATTACCAATGAAATACATGCCAATAGTGAGTATCAACATGTCACAAGCATCATTTTTTGAAATAATAGTACCATCAGGTTCTTCAACCTCAATGGTATGTTGAAGAATATTTTGTTTGTCGGTGAGAGTAAGGGAGTTATCCCACCAGTTTTTTAACTGACCAGTGAAGCCAGTAATAATAAGAGCGGCGGCGCTCTCTTCTCTTTGATTCTGGGCTTTATAAGCAACTCTAGCCATACCCATTTCTTGAAGAGTATTAAGGATTTCATATTCTGGTTTGCCATCTATGTTCCATTCATGGATAGATTGGCCATCGTATTGAGCATTGCTTTTGAAATGAGCTCTTTCTTCAAATAGAATATCCGGAGGGGAATATCTATTATTATAAAAGGCTTTTGTTCCAGGTTGAAAGCGGATTTTATTAATCTCATTATTATCAGGTTCTGATTCATAAGAGATTTTTGATGAAATCTTTTTGTCTTTGTCCAAACAATTAATGTTTGAAACATGAGGAGTAGTGGCTTTTGAAGTATAAGAGGTTGAAGCTTCATTGTTTTGGGAGGATGAAGTTTCAACGAGCTTTTTTGAAATTCTATCTATAAGGCTAGAACTTGCAGGGAGTTGCAAATTCTTTTCAATATTAGTAGGAAGGCTCCTCGGAATAAAATGAGGAGTAGAAATACTATTTGGAAATTTGGAATCAAAGGGTTTTGAATCTAATTTTACCGATAGGCTATCCACCTGTTCTGCAATAGTATGAAGAATTTGATTTGAAAAATTATTTTGTTCAATAACTTTTTTGACATCCTTAGCAACATCTCCCTCTCCTGTTCGAAAAGGGGTAGCTGGGATTTTACCTTTTTCTAAAGAAATCTTTATATTTTGTAAAGGAGGATGAACAGAGGAAACAATAACACCATTGTCAAGTTCCCATTTTTTGTAAATACTTTTTTGAACATTAATCTGATTTAAAGAATAAACATCATCAGAAATGTTACAAATATTGTTTATTTTGCAATAAGTGTCAAACCAATTTAAAAGAGAAATGTTTGACCTGTATTTGTTTTGAAGTTCTTCTTTCCAAATATCATTTAATTTTATTCGAAATTCTTTGTCAAATTTTAAAAACCAATCTTTTCTAATTGTTTCATCACTGAAACTCTTATAAAGATATTTGAAATTTGGAGTAAAGTTTTCAGAGAAAATCATTGAAATACAATTTTCCATTTGAAAATCAGTAGGAGAACATGCAGTAGGGGAACCTGGGTTAACAGATTCTTGATAAGAAGGAATTGGAGTTTTGAAATTGACTTTGTAGTTTTGATAACCAGAGTTATCAGAAAAAGAGGCTCTGGAATTGATTTCTTGAATCCTGATGTTGGGAACAACATCATTCTGTCTCATAGAGTTGAATCTGAGAAGTATTCTTCCTTCAGAGTCTTCTTCTATTTCGGAGACTTCGTGTCTTTCAATTCCTCTTGGTATTTGAGGATTATTGATTATGAATTCATTGGGAATGGTTATTTCATTCCACTTGAGTCTTTTGGGGACAAAGTAATTAGAGCTGTCTGCTTCTATTTGAAGCATAACAGTTTCTTCTTTGAATGTAGGATGCATAATGAATTTTGGATTGAGCTGTGAAGACATAACGCGAAAATAAACACGATATATAACAGCAAAATTTTTGCAAAGATTTTTGAATTCATTGCTCTGTAAATGAATATCAAGAATTAATGAATCTATTAATAAAGGATCAGTAATATCGACCGAAAAGTCAGGAGCACAATTGAAATAAATAGGGCCATTGCAAATATTTGTTTGAATCATAGCTAGTAAAGAAAATTTGTATCTTTTTAATCTGTTATCCCTTAAAGCGAGATAAACAGGAGCATCAACACCAATATGAACAAGAGGTTTAATAGCAACTTGAATTAAACCAAAATGAATATATCTGTAACCTTTTTCCCAATATTTTTTGATAGAAATATTTGACAGAAGATTTAAACTTTGAAATTCTTTTTGAATTGAAATAGTCTCTTCATGAGTTTTGACTGAAAAAGCAGTTTTGAAATCAAGGGGACCAATATGATACATAGTCTCAATTTGTTGTTCAGGTATAGTCCAATTTGAGTCATTATTATCCTGTATATGCAATTCATGCGATTGAACAATATTAGAGCTACTTGAACTGTGTTTCGAAAATAAATTTCTAAATCTTGATGCCATGAATAACTTGTTGTAACAACAATAAGTTCTAATTGTTTTGCTAAAAGTATATGAATATTACTTGTCAACAATAAGTAAGTATTTGCTTTGCTATAAATGCGGGAACACTACCGGGACCACCAATTCACCAGGCTGACCAACGGATTCACGCTTACCAACACACCTTCTAGTGCAGCAAATAATACTTATGAATCCAGTAAATATTAAGAACCTTAGTTCAACAATTAATACTTATGAAATTATCACAAGTATTCAGTAATCAAAATTTTTGAAATTGTCTTTTCGTATCACAGCCAACCAGGCTCTGATACCATTGGGGGATGGATCGGCACGAACAGATCTGGGACAGGATCGGCACGAACAGGATAATTGTATGCATGAATATGGACATGGTATGAATTATCAGAGTATGAATGTAAATAACAAATTGAAAACAATAAGACTTGAATAAAACTTACTTTGAATTAATGGAGATATGAATTACAAGGATTGAATACAAATATTTGAAAGGGATATGAAAGGTTTATAGGAATTTTGGAATACAAGGATTGGAATTTATGCTTAGGATTTTTCAGATGAAATTCCCCTCTAATTTTTCGATGATCTACAATGAAATAAACTGACTTTTTTATAGTCAGAGTCTTCTCTTGAATCTGCATTTGAATTTGAATTTGATCTGCATTTGATCACAGGTTGAGTGCGGTTGTTGAAATGTCATCATTAGTTGTTGGAATAGTGACTGCTACAGTGATGTGTCGGCTGCTACAGTGATGTGAACAGTGACTTCGACTGCTACAGTGATATGAATAGTGAATGGCTGCTTTTGATTGATTCGTCTATCTTTTGACAAAGTGGAAGACAGCTTTTGAATTCGGTACCTGCTTTTGAATAAAATGACCAGAGTAGTTGGTCTGTTTTATCAAAATTATTGAGTACTCGTTTCACCGAGAAACTTCTGACTCAACATTTTAATAATTCTATCGGATGAGAGGAATTTTGAATTTTTCTTCTTTTCTTTTTGTTTTTCTCTTTTTTCTTTTTCTTTTTCTCTCTTTTTCTTTTCTTTTGAATTTTTCCTTTTCTTTTCTTTCTTTTTCTTTTCTTTTGAATTTTTCTTTTTCTTTTCTTTCTTTTTCTTTTCTTTTGAATTTTTAGGAGATAGTCACAAATCAGGATCACCATATTCTGATTCCTCTGATGAACTTGCTTCTGAATTGTTGCTGCTTGGAGACCACCACCATGTAAAATAGTAGGGTTTGCAAATCTCTTTTGGACTTTGATTAGATCTTCTTTTCCATTGAAGATGTCCAGGAATTCTTCCCTGGATTTCTGAAAAACTTTGAATTTCTGCTATATTCCTTGAAACATCTTTTGAGCATAAAATTGTCTCTTGGCGTAAATCTTCTAGATATTCTTCATGAGAATATTTGCTTCTGGCTAATGTTCTTTCCCATGATCTTTGATAACTATTTTGAAATCTTTCATTTGCTACATGTTCCTTTTCGGCCATTTGTCTATACAAAATATTGTAATATTGTTGTATAGAACTATTCTTTCCATCATAGTATTTTGGCCAAAAAGTGCTATTACTCCAATTTTGAATATGGTAAGAAGTACCATCATCAGCTTGAATAAGAGTTCTATTTTGATGGTTGGGTTTGGAATATATACTAGAATCAAATTCTAGTATTGCAGGTGATTTGGAAATGGTTTTATCAAAAGGTTTAGTATAACAAGGGTTTGAATGTAAACACTTAGGAGTCTTTTGGCTATCAATCTGAGAAAATGAAGGGTTAGAAGCACTAGGGAATTCTGAAAGGATTGGAAAATTTCTAGTATTTCCTAAGGGTTTTGAATAAATTTGAGAAGCTTGAAACTTGGATTCACTCATAATTTTCTGCAGGATTTTGAAGAAACTCTCTAGTTAGGAAATCAGGTAATGAATTATTATCTCCTTTGATATATTCAATATCAAAATCAAAACATGAAAGTATAGCTTGCCATCTAGCAAAGATTTGTTTTGAAACAATATTTTTGACATCTTTTTGTAAAACTTCTTTTGCAGATTTGCAATCAATTCTAAGAAGAAATTTTTTATTGAAAATATCATCTTGGAATTTTGTAATGCACAAAACTATTGAAAGTATTTCTTTTTTGATAGTAGAATAATTCTTTTGGGAATCATTCCAAATGCCCGAATGAAAACGAACAAGTTGTTCAATGAATGTATGAGATGCATGATCATTTTGAATTCTTTGTTTAAGGATACCTCCATAACCAATATCAGAGGCGTCAGTCTCAATAATCATGAATGCCTCAGGTTTAGGTATTCCTAAACAAGGAAGTGACTTAACCTGAACTTTAATCTGTTTAACAATATTAGTATGAATATCTGACCAAGAATCAGGATTCTTTTTTAATCTTTGAAAAAGAGGTTTACAAACAATTCTAAGTTTTGGAAAAAATTCAGACACATAATTTAAGCAACCTAAAAATCTTTGTAACTGATTTTTATCCTTAATAATATCAGGAAATTTGTCAGCAAATTCAATTGCTCTAGAAATGGGTTTTATTGTGCCTTTTAAAATATCGTAACCCAAAAATCTAACTTTTGTTTGAAAAAGCTTAATTTTAGGGGCAGAAATGACTAAACCATTCTTTTTGCAAATATAAAGAAAAGTTTTGAGATGTTTGAAATGCTGCTCTATATTTTGAGAAAATATCAAAATATCATCTATATAAACAATAGAGAAATCAGAATAGTTATTGAAAATATCATTCATAATATTTTGAAATTCAGAAGGAGCATTTTTTAGACCAAATGGCATTACATTCCATTCGTAATGACCAAAAGGAACTGTGAAAGCAGTTTTGTATTTGTCTTCTTCTCTGATCTATATCTGCCAAAAACCAGACTTAAGATCGAATTTTGAAAAAATGCATGCTTTATGCAATCTTTTGATCAGATCTCTTTTATTAGGAATAGGATATCTAATCCATTCCAGAACATCATTGAGTGGTTTGTAATTAATGACGAGTCTGGGGACTCCTCTTTCCTTTTCTGCTTGATTATTAACATAAAAGGCAGGGCAACTCCAAGGAGACTTAGAGGGCCTTATGAGCTTTTTAGAAAGAAGGGATTTGATTTCTTCTTTACAGATGTTAAGAAGATCATGATTCATTTGAATAGGTCTTGCTTTAGTAATAATAGATTTTTCATTGAAACCAGTAATATAAGGTAAAGAAACAATATGCTTCTTTCTTTCCCAGAAAGCATTGGGAAGATCAGAGCATACTTCTTTTTTCAAAACATTTTCGAAATTTAAAATTCTGTTTTGAATATCCTTTTTAAGAAGTTCATTTTCAATACGAAAGTAAGAAACTTCTTCTTTGAGAAAATCTATATAAGATTTTTTGAATTCAATAGCATTAATATGAGAAATATAGTAATTTTGAAGAAGACATACTTCTCTTTCCTTGATAGGATTAACAAATTTGAAATGAATATCTTTTCCCATGATATTGGTAGTAATACCAGTACCATCAATTTTGAAAGGATAAATAATAGTCAAGAAGGGGTTACCCAAAATAATATCTTGACTTAAATTTTTTACAAGAATGAAATTGGTTTTGAAACAATAACCATTATTGCAAATGAAAGCTTTTGAAAGTTTGTATTTAATATGAAGAGGAGTAGCATTAGCTGCCACAAGCCTTTCATTAGTTTTTTCATAATAAATTGAAGGAATAAGACCTTCTCTTATGCAATTCTGATCAGCTCCACTATCTATAAGACAGGAAGCACTGATCTGAAAGTCATCAATTATTAAATTTATAATTGAATACCATTTTTGAAAAGCTATGTGTTCGATACTTTGAATAGCTTCATTGTCTGAAGTACTCAATGTAGTATCTATCACTTGGTTTTTTGAAGAGCTTTCAGGAATATCAAAAGTAGGAATATCAAAAGTACTTTTGAAAATAGATAATTTGGTTTCTAAATCCAAATCCTTGGAATGAAGATTATTAATCTCAGAATAGAGGTTTTGAATTTCAGCTTTCAGAGTATTAATCTCTCGCTGAAGATCATTAATAGTAATATCTGTTGTGATTAAAGAAGAGGTAGGAGCTTTGTTGAAGAGCTTTGAAATACTGAATGGTTCAATGATAACAGGAGGTTTTTCTTTTTTAGGAGGATGATTGTTAAGAACAATATTCCTTAATCTAAGAAGATATTTCTGTTTTTCTTCTAGATCAGGAACTTTATCAATAAGATCGAACAAGAGTTCTTGTTCAGTATTGTCTTTTGAAATGACATTAATGTTTAATGGACAGAATCCTTGACAAGAGGACTTGTCTATTTCAGATTCTGAGCTTGTGAAAACTTCTTCTAAATCAGAACTTGAATTAGAATCATTTGAATATTCATTTTGAGAATTACCATCAGAAATTAATAATGAAGAAATCTTGTCTCTCAGGATTTCATCATCATGAAATATTTCATTAATCTTCTTTTGTAAAGAACATTCATTAGCTTTATGACCTTTTTTGTGACATTTGAAACAAGTAAATTGAAAATTGTCAAAATTCTTTTTAAAATTTTTTCTTTTTGAAAATTTAGGCCTTTTGTAAAATTTTTCTATGAAATCATTTTTATAACGTTTTTTAGGAAAATGCTTTGTTTTTAATCTCGAAGAAGGAGCTTGAACCTTTTGTAATCCAAAAGCTTCGCAGAATGAACCAATCTCCTTACGGTATCTATTCTTTTCAGATCCGTACTTAGATTGTATTTTTAATTCTGAACACAAAGCTAGTCCTTCTTTTTTGACGAAAGCAAATAATTGACCATATGTAATTGTTTCAAAAGGAATGTCACTTTGACCAGTAGCTTCCTTAAGCTTTTGATGAATTCTTTCACCGAAAAGTTTAGGAAGTCCAGCTATGAATCTTTCTTTCCAAAATGAAGCATTGCAATCATTTCTTTTTAATATATGAGTGAGGAAAACATCTTTGTACCATCTATAATCAGATAATGTAGGACATCTGATATTAGATAATACAACTTGTGTTAAATCAAGTTCTTCTTTAGGATTACCAATGAAATACATGCCAATAGTGAGTATCAACATGTCACAAGCATCATTCTTTGAAATAATAGTACCATCAGGTTCTTCAACCTCAATGGTATGTTGAAGAATATTTGGTTTGTCGGTGAGAGTAAGGGAGTTATCCCACCAGTTTTTTAACTGACCAGTGAAGCCAGTAATAATAAGAGCGGCGGCGCTCTCTTCTCTTTGATTCTGGGCTTTATAAGCAACTCTAGCCATACCCATTTCTTGAAGAGTATTAAGGATTTCATATTCTGATTTGCCATCTATGTTCCATTCATGAATAGATTGGCCATCGTATTGAGCATTGCTTTTGAAATGAGCTCTTTCTTCAAATAGAATATCCGGAGGGGAATATCTATTATTATAAAAGGCTTTTGTTCCAGATTGAAAGCGGATTTTATTAATCTCATTATTATCAGATTCTGATTCATAAGAGATTTTTGATGAAATCTTTTTGTCTTTGTCCAAACAATTAATGTTTGAAACATGAGGAGTAGTGGCTTTTGAAGTATAAGAGGTTGAAGCTTCATTGTTTTGGGAGGATGAAGTTTCAACGAGCTTTTTTGAAATTCTATCAATAAGGCTAGAACTTGCAGGGAGTTGCAAATTCTTTTCAATATTAGTAGGAAGGCTCCTCGGAATAAAATGAGGAGTAGAAGTGCTGTTTGGAAATTTGGAATCAAAGGGTTTTGAATCTAATTTCACCGATAGGCTATCCACCTGTTCTGCAATAGTATGAAGAATTTGATTTGAAAAATTATTTTGTTCAATAACCTTTTTGACATCCTTAGCAACATCTCCCTCTCCTGTTCGAAAAGGGGTAGCTGGGATTTTACCTTTTTCTAAAGAAATCTTTATATTTTGTAAAGGAGGATGAACAGAGGAAACAATAACACCATTGTCAAGTTCCCATTTTTTGTAAATACTTTTTTGAACATTAATCTGATTTAAAGAATAAACATCATCAGAAATGTTACAAATATTGTTTATTTTGCAATAAGTGTCAAACCAATTTAAAAGAGAAATGTTTGACCTGTATTTGTTTTGAAGTTCTTCATTCCAAATATCATTTAATTTTATTCAAAATTCTTTGTCAAATTTTAAAAACCAATCTTTTCTAATTGTTTCATCACTGAAACTCTTATAAAGATATTTGAAATTTGGAGTAAAGTTTTCAGAGAAAATCATTGAAATACAATTTTCCATTTGAAAATCAGTAGGAGAACATGCAGTAGGGGAACCTGGGTTAACAGATTCTTGATAAGAAGGAATTGGAGTTTTGAAATTGACTTTGTAGTTTTGATAACCAGAGTTATCAGAAAAAGAGGCTCTGGAATTGATTTCTTGAATCCTGATGTTGGGAACAACATCATTCTGTCTCATAGAGTTGAATCTGAGAAGTATTCTTCCTTCAGAGTCTTCTTCTATTTCGGAGACTTCGTGTCTTTCAATTCCTCTTGGTATTTGAGGATTATTGATTATGAATTCATTGGGAATGGTTATTTCATTCCACTTGAGTCTTTTGGGGACAAAGTAATTAGAGCTGTCTGCTTCTATTTGAAGCATAACAGTTTCTTCTTTGAATGTAGGATGCATAATGAATTTTGGATTGAGCTGTGAAGACATAACGCGAAAATAAACACGATATATAACAGCAAAATTTTTGCAAAGATTTTTGAATTCATTGCTCTGTAAATGAATATCAAGAATCAATGAATCTATTAATAAAGGATCAGTAATATCGACCGAAAAGTCAGGAGCACAATTGAAATAAATAGGGCCATTGCAAATATTTGTTTGAATCATAGCTAGTAAAGAAGATTTGTATCTTTTTAATCTGTTATCCCTTAAAGCGAGATAAACAGGAGCATCAACACCAATATGAACAAGAGGTTTAATAGCAACTTGAATTAAACCAAAATGAATATATCTGTAACCTTTTTCCCAATATTTTTTGATAGAAATATTTGACAGAAGATTTAAACTTTGAAATTCTTTTTGAATTGAAATAGTCTCTTCATGAGTTTTGACTGAAAAAGCAGTTTTGAAATCAAGGGGACCAATATGATACATAGTCTCAATTTGTTGTTCAGGTATAGTCCAATTTGAGTCATTATTATCCTGTATATGCAATTCATGCGATTGAACAATATTAGAGCTACTTGAACTGTGTTTCGAAAATAAATTTCTAAATCTTGATGCCATGAATAACTTGTTGTAACAACAATAAGTTCTAATTGTTTTGCTAAAAGTATATGAATATTACTTGTCAACAATAAGTAAGTATTTGCTTTGCTATAAATGCGGGAACACTACCGGGACCACCAATTCACCAGGCTGACCAACGGATTCACGCTTACCAACACACCTTCTAGTGCAGCAAATAATACTTATGAATCCAGTAAATATTCAGAACCTTAGTTCAACAATTAATACTTATGAAATTATCACAAGTATTCAGTGTTCAAAATTTTTGAAATTGTCTTTTCGTATCACAGACCCTTTTACTCAAATTGGACTATACCTGAACAACAAATTGAGACTATGTATCATATTGGTACTCTTGATTTCAAAACTGCTTTTTCAGTTAAAACTCATGAAGAGACTATTTCAATTCAAAAAGAATTTCAAAGTTTAAATCTTCTGTCAAATATTTCTATCAAAAAATATTTGGAAAAAGGTTAAAGATATATTCATTTTGGTTTAATTCAAGTTGCTATTAAACCTCTTGTTCATATTGGTGTTGATGCTCCTGTTTATCTCGCTTTAAGGGATAACAGATTAAAAAGATACAAATCTTCTTTACTAGCTATGATTCAAACAAATATTTGCAATGGTCCGATTTATTTCAATTGTGCTCCTGACTTTTCAGTCGATATTACTGATCCTTTATTAATTGATTCATTAATTCTTGATATTCATTTACAGAGCAATGAATTCAAAAATCTTTGTAAAAATTTTGCTGTTATATATCGTGTTTATTTTCGCGTTATGTCTTCACAGCTCAATCCAAAATTCATTATGCATCATACATTCAAAGAAGAAACTGTTATGCTTCAAATAGAAGCAGACAGCTCTAATTACTTTGTCCCCAAAAGACTCAAGTGGAATGAAATAACCATTCCCAATGAATTCATAATCAATAATCCTCAAATACCAAGAGGAATTGAAAGACACGAAGTCTCCGAAATAGAGGAAGACTCTGAAGGAAGAATACTTCTCAGATTCAACTCTATGAGACAGAATGATGTTGTTCCCAACATCAGGATTCAAGAAATCAATTCCAGAGCCTCTTTTTCAGATAACTCTGGTTATCAAAACTACAAAGTCAATTTCAAAACTCCAATTCCTTCTTATCAAGAATCTGTTAACCCAGGTTCCCCTACTGCAAGTTCTCCTACTGATTTTCAAATGGAAAATTGTATTTCAATGATTTTCTCTGAAAACTTTACTCCAAATTTCAAATATCTTTATAAGAGTTTCAGTGATGAAACAATTAGAAAAGATTGGTTTTTAAAATTTGACAAAGAATTTCGAATAAAATTAAATGATATTTGGAAAGAAGAACTTCAAAACAAATACAGGTCAAACATTTCTCTTTTAAATTGGTTTGACACTTATTGCAAAATAAACAATATTTGTAACATTTCTGATGATGTTTATTCTTTAAATCAGATTAATGTTCAAAAAAGTATTTACAAAAAATGGGAACTTGACAATGGTGTTATTGTTTCCTCTGTTCATCCTCCTTTACAAAATATAAAGATTTCTTTAGAAAAAGGTAAAATCCCAGCTACCCCTTTTCGAACAGGAAAGGGAGATGTTGCTAAGGATGTCAAAAAGGTTATTGAACAAAATAATTTTTCAAATCAAATTCTTCATACTATTGCAGAACAGGTGGATAGCCTATCGGTGAAATTAGATTCAAAACCCTTTGATTCCAAATTTCCAAACAGCACTTCTACTCCTCATTTTATTCCGAGGAGCCTTCCTACTAATATTGAAAAGAATTTGCAACTCCCTGCAAGTTCTAGCCTTATTGATAGAATTTCAAAAAAGCTCGTTGAAACTTCATCCTCCCAAAACAATGAAGCTTCAACCTCTTATACTTCAAAAGCCACTACTCCTCATGTTTCAAACATTAATTGTTTGGACAAAGACAAAAAGATTTCATCAAAAATCTCTTATGAATCAGAATCTGATAATAATAAGATTAATAAAATCCGCTTTCAATCTGGAACAAAAGCCTTTTATAATAATAGATATTCCCCTCCGGATATTCTATTTGAAGAAAGAGCTCATTTCAAAAGCAATGCTCAATACGATGGCCAATCTATTCATGAATGGAACATAGATGGCAAATCAGAATATGAAATGCATGATCATTTTGAATTCTTTGTTTAAGGATACCTCCATAACCAATATCAGAGGCGTCAGTCTCAATAATCATGAATGCCTCAGGTTTAGGTATTCCTAAACAAGGAAGTGACTTAACCTGAACTTTAATCTGTTTAACAATATTAGTATGAATATCTGACCAAGAATCAGGATTCTTTTTTAATCTTTGAAAAAGAGGTTTACAAACAATTCTAAGTTTTGGAAAAAATTCAGACACATAATTTAAGCAACCTAAAAATCTTTGTAACTGATTTTTATCCTTAATAATATCAGGAAATTTGTCAGCAAATTCAATTGCTCTAGAAATGGGTTTTATTGTGCCTTTTGAAATATCGTAACCCAAAAATCTAACTTTTGTTTGAAAAAGCTTAATTTTAGGGGCAGAAATGACTAAACCATTCTTTTTGCAAATATAAAGAAAAGTTTTGAGATGTTTGAAATGCTGCTCTATATTTTGAGAAAATATCAAAATATCATCTATATAAACAATAGAGAAATCAGAATAGTTATTGAAAATATCATTCATAATATTTTGAAATTCAGAAGGAGCATTTTTTAGACCAAATGGCATTACATTCCATTCGTAATGACCAAAAGGAACTGTGAAAGCAGTTTTGTATTTGTCTTCTTCTCTGATCTGTATCTGCCAAAAACCAGACTTAAGATCGAATTTTGAAAAAATGCATGCTTTATGCAATCTTTTGATCAGATCTCTTTTATTAGGAATAGGATATCTAATCCATTCCAGAACATCATTGAGTGGTTTGTAATTAATGACGAGTCTGGGGACTCCTCTTTCCTTTTCTGCTTGATTATTAACATAAAAGGCAGGGCAACTCCAAGGAGACTTAGAGGGCCTTATGAGCTTTTTAGAAAGAAGGGATTTGATTTCTTCTTTACAGATGTTAAGAAGATCATGATTCATTTGAATAGGTCTTGCTTTAGTAATAATAGATTTTTCATTGAAACCAGTAATATAAGGTAAAGAAACAATATGCTTCTTTCTTTCTATGATCATGCTCATCATCATGGTCATCATCATCATCATCATAATCATCATCATCATCATCAAGATCATTGTTATAATCATAATCATCATTATCATCATCATGATCAACATCATCATCATCATTATCATCATCATCATCATGATCATCATCATCATCATAATGATCAACATCTTGATCATCAACATGATCATCATCATGATCATCATCATCATCGTCATGATCAACATCATCATCATGATCATCATTATCATTATCATCATGATCTTCATCATCATCATCATTATCATCATCATGATCATCATCATCCTTATCATGATCATCATCTTCATGATCATAATCTTCATCATCATGATCATCATCATCATGACAATTATCACCATGGTCATCTTCATAATGGTCATCATTGTCAGTATCATGATGATGATCATCATCATCATCGTGATCATCATCCTCATCATCATAATCATGATCATCATCATAATTTTCATTATCATCATCATCATTATGATCATCATAGTCATGATCATCATGATCATCATGATCATCATCATCATAATCATCATCATCATTATCATTATCAACATGATCTTCATCATCATCATTAACATCATGATCATGATCATGATCATCATCATCATCATATTCATCATGATCATCATCATCATTATCATTATCATATCATCATCGTTGTGATTATCATCGTCATTATCATGTTCATCATCATCATGGTCATCAAAATCATGATCATCATCATGATCGTCATTATCATCATCATCATCATCATGATCATCATGATCATGTTCATTATCATCATAATCATCATCCTCATCATCAAGATCATGATTATCATCATCTTGATCATGATCATGATGATGAAGATGATGATCATGATCATCATCATGATCGACATCATGATTATCATCATCATCATTATCATCATCATGATCATCATCATCATCTTCATCATCATGATCATGATCAAGATGATGATAATCATGATCATCATCGTGATCATTATCATCATCATCATCATGATCATGATGATCATCATCATGGTCATCATCATCATGATCATCATTATCATCATGATCATCATGATCATCATCATCATAATGATCATCATCATCATGATCATCATCATCATCATTATCATTGTCACGATCATCATCATCATCATCATCATCGTGATCATCATCATCATCATCTTCATCATCATCACTTGATCATCATCATCATGATCTTCATTATCATGATCATGATCATGACGTCATCGTCATCATCATGAGCATCATCATGA
>JAHCLQ010000551.1:0-10000 GCA_023678885.1 Pogostemon cablin | reverse complement strand
ATGGTCATGGTCATCATGATAATCATTATCATCACGATCATCATCATCATAATGATCATCATCATCAAAATCATAATGATCATCATCATTGTCATCATTATCATGAGCATCGTCATCATGATCATCATCATCATTAAGATCATGATCATCATGATCATCATGATCATCATCATCATGATTATCATCATCATATGATCATGATCATTATCGTCACGGTCATCATTATCATCATCATCATGATCATCATTATTATCATCATTATCATCAATATTATCATCATTGTCATCATCAAGATCATCATCGTCATCATCATCACTATCATGATCATCATCATCATGGTCATCATCATTATCATCATAATCATGATCATGATCATCATGATCATCATCATCATTATTATCATCTTCATCATCATCATCATCAATATCATGATCATCATCATCATGATCATCATGATCGTGATCATCAACATGATTAACATCATGATCATCATCGTCATCATCATCTTCATGATCATCAAGATCATCGTCATGATCACGATCATGATCATGATGATCATCATGATCATGATCATCATCATGATCATCATCATGGTCATCGTCATCATGATCATCATTATCATCATGATCATCATCATCATAATGATCATCATGATCATCATCATAATGATCATCATCTGATCATCATAATCATGATCATGATGACGATGCTCATGATGATCATCATCATCATGATTATCATTATCATATGATCATGATCATCATCGTCATGGTCATCATCAAGATCATCATCGTCATGGTCATTATTATCATGATTGTCATCATCAAGATCATCATCGTCATGGTCAAGATAATCATCATCATCGTGATCATCATGATCATGATCATCATATTCACCATCATCATCATCATCATCATCATTATGATCATCATGATCAACATGATCATGATCATCATTGTCATCGTAATCATGATCATCATCATCAAGATCATCTTCATGACCATAATGATCATGATGACGGTCATCATCAAGATCATGATGATCATCGTGATCATCACCATCATCAATGTCATCATCATCATCATCATCATCACCATCATCATTATCATTATCATCATGATCATCATCATCATCATCATGATCATGATCATCATCATCATCATAATCATCATCATTATGATCATGATCATCATCATGATAATCATTATTATTATGATGATGATGATCATCATCATCATAATCATCATCATTATGATCATCATCATGATCATCATCATCATCACGATCATCATGATGATCATCATCATCATCATAATCAAGACCATCATCATGATCATCATCATCATCATAATCAAGACCATCATCATGATCATCATCATTATCATTATGATCATGATCATGATCATCATCATCATCGTTATGATCATCATCATCATCATAATCATCATCATGATCATCATCATCATTATCATCATCATGATCATCATCATCATGATCAAGATCATGATCATCATCATG
The DNA here is from genome assembly GCA_023678885.1 of Pogostemon cablin. Classification (NCBI taxonomy): domain Eukaryota; kingdom Viridiplantae; phylum Streptophyta; class Magnoliopsida; order Lamiales; family Lamiaceae; genus Pogostemon; species Pogostemon cablin. The sequence goes on along the minus strand of JAHCLQ010000551.1, from coordinate 8,482 downwards.
GTCATCATAATTATGATCATCATCATCATAATCGTCATCATCATCATCATCATTAATATCACGATCATCATCATCATGATCATCATGATCGTGATCATCATCATGATCAAACTCATGATCATCATCTTCATGATTATCATGATCATCATCATGATCATCATTATCATCATGATCATCATCATCATAATGATCATCATCATCATCACCATCACCATCATCATCGTCATCATCATGATCATCATCATCATCATCATCATTATCATTATGATCATGATCATCATTATCAACATGATCATCATCATCGTCATCATCATTATCATATCATCATCATCATCATGATCATCATCAGCATCATCATTATCATCATAGTCACAATTATCATCATCATGATAATGATCATCATCATCGCGGTCATCATCATCATGATCGTCATCATCATCATCATGTTCATTATGATCATGATCATCATGATCATCATGATCATCACCATCACGATCATGATCATCATAATGGACATAATCATCATCATCATGATCATCATCATGATCATCATGATTGTGATTATCATCATGAACAACATCATTATCATCATCATCATCATCATCACCATCTTCTTCTTCATCATGATGATCATCATTATCATCATGATCATGATCGTCATCATGATGATCTCGACCATCATCAAGATCGTCATCATGATCATCATCATGATCATCATCGTAATGATCATCATTATCATTATCATCATCATGTCATCATCATATTAAACCGATTACATGTTCCTAAATAGCAAAGCAACAGATTCGACCTTTAGATCATTGGGATGCCACAACTAACCAATATTGGAGCAAGCTTCCTAAGAAAAAAAAAGTTATTTTTAGATTAGCACAATTTCTTTAATGCTTTTTGCAAGAGTTTTTTTGGGCCGACTTGTGGCTCTTTTTCTCTTTGTCATTCCTACAACATCTTTATCTTCTGTCCCCTTTTCTTTATTTTCATTTACCTTTTATAATATTACATAGTTCATTCATCATCATCATGATCATCATGATCATCATGATCATCATCGTGATCATCATAATCATCATCGTGATCGTGATCATAATCATCACCATCATCATAATAATCATGATCGTGATCATCGTGAACATGATCATCATTATCATCACCATGATCATCATCATGATCATCATCATGATAATCATCATCATGATCATCATCATCATGATTATCAACATCATATGATCACGATCATCATCGTCATTGTCATCATCATCATCGTCAGGATCATCATCATGATCAACATCATAATCTTCATCAAGATCACGATCATCATCACGATCAACATCATCATCGTCATGATCATCATCATCATCATAATCATCATCGAGATCATCATCACCATCTTCATCATGATTATCATCATCATCATCATCTTCATGATTATAATCATGATTATCATCATCATCATCGTCATGATCATGATCATCATCACGATCATCATCATCATCATCATTTTCATGATCATCATGATCATGATCATCATCATCATCATCATCATGACCATCATGATCATGATCAGCATCATGATCATCATCATGATCATCCTGATCATAATCATCATCATGATCATGATCATCATCTTCATCATGACCATCATGATCATGATCATCATGATCACGATCATCATCATTGTCTTCATCACGATCATCATGATCATGATCATCATCATCATCATCATGATCATCTTCATGATCATCATCATTATCGTGATCATGATCATCGTTGTCATTATCATTATCATGACCATGATCATGTTCATCGTCGTCATCATCATGGTCATAATCATCACTATCATGATCATCATCATCATGATCGTCATCATCATCATGGTCATCATCATCATCATTACCATCATCACGATCATGACTACCATCATGATCATTGTGATCGTGATCATCATCATAATCATCATCGTGATCATCATGATCATGATGATCATCATCATCATGATCATCATGATCGTCATGATCATCATCATCATCATCATGATCATCATGATCGTCATGATCATTATGATGATCATCATCATGATGATGATGATCATAATCATCATGATCATCATCATCATGATTATCATCATCATGATTATCATCATCATATGATCATGATGATCATCATCATCAGAATCATGATCATCATCATCATCATGATCATCATATGATCATGATGATCATCATCATCAGAATCATCACCATCACCATCATGATCATGATCATCATCATTATCATTATGATCATGATCATGATCATGATCATCATCGCATCATCATCATCATAATCACGATCGTCATCATGATCATGATCATGATAATCATGATCGTCATCATCATCATCAAGATCGTCATCATCATCGTCATGATCATTATGATCATGATGATCATCATCACGATCATGATCATCATCATGAAGATAATCATCATCGTGATCATCATAATGATCAACATCATTATAATCATCATCATCCTCATCATCATTATCATAATCATGATCATCATCATCTTCTTCATCATGATGATCATCATGATCATGATCATCATTGTCATCATCATCAAGATCATAAACATATCATGACCATGATCATCATCGACATCATCATCATGGTCATCATCATCATCATCGTCATGATCATCATCATCACGATCATCATCATTATCATCATCATGATCATTTTCAAGATCATGATGATGATGATGATCATCATCATCATCATTATCATCATCATCATATTCATCATCATCATGACCATCATGATCATGATCAGCATCATGATCATCATCATGATCATCATGATCATAATCATCATCATAATCATGATCATTATCTTCATCATGACCATCATGATCATGATCATGATCATGATCATCATGATCAAGATCATCATCATTGTCATCATCATCATCATCATGATGATGATGATCATCATCATCATGATGATGATCATCATCATCATGATCATCTTCATGATCATCATCATTATCGTGATCATGATTATCGTCGTCATTATCATTATCATGATAATGATCATGTTCATCATCATCATCATCATGGTCATCATCATCACTATCATGATCATCATCATCACTATCATGATCATGATCATCATCATGATCATCGTCATCATCATCATCATCATCACCATCATCACGATCATGACTATAATCATGATCATTGTGATCGTGATCATCATCATCATCATCGTGATCATCATGATCATGATGATCATCATCATCATGATCATCATGATCGTCATGATCATGATCATCATCATCATCATGATCATCATGATCGTCATGATCATTATCATGATCATCATCATGATGATGATGACCACAATCATCATGATCATCATCATGATTATCATCATCATATGATCATGATGATCATCATCATCAGAATCATGATCATCATCATCATGGTCATCGTCATCATGATCATCATCATCATGATCGTCATCATCATCATCGTCATGATCATCACCATCTTCTTCATCATGATGATCATCATCATCATGATCATGATGATCACGATCATCATCATGATCATTGATCATCATCATCATGGTCATCATCATGATCATCATCATATCATGACCATCATCATCATCATGATCATCATGATCATCATCATTATCATCATGATCATCATGACCATCATCATGACCATCATCATCATCTCATGAACATCATGATCATCATCATCAACATCGTGATCGTCATCATCATTATGATCGTGAACATAATAATGATCGTCATCGTCATTATCATCATCATCGTGATCGTGATCATCATCATCATGGTCATCATTGTCATGGTCATCGTCATCATGATCATCATCATCGTGATCATCATCATCATGATCATCATCATAATCATCATCACGATCATCATCATCATCATCATCTTCTTCATCATGATCATGTTGATGATGATGATCATCATCATCATCAACATCATGATTATCATCATGATCATCATGGTCATCATCATCATCATTATCATCATGGTCATCATCATCGTCATGATAATCATCATTATCATTATCATGATCATCATCATGATGATCTTCATGATCATCATCATGATCATCATGATCATGATCATGATCATGATCATCATCATGATCATGATCATCATCATGATCGTCATTATCATTATCATGATCATCATCTTGATCATCATCATGATAGTGATCATCATCATCATCATCATCACGGTCATGATCTTCATCATGATCATCATCATGATCTTCATGATGATCATCATCATCACGATCATGATCATCATAATAATAATCATCATCATCATCATCCTGATCATCATGATCGACATCATGATCATGATCTTCATCATTATCATCATCATCATCATCATCATGGTCATCATCATCATCAAGATCATCATCATCATCATCATCATCATCAAGATCATGATCATCATTATCATCATGTTCATCATAATGATCATCATTATGATTATCATCATCATATGATCATGATAAACATCGTCATGTTCATCGTCGTCATCATCATCATCGTCATCATGGTCATCATCATCATGATCACCATCATGATCATGATCATCATCATCATAATGATCATCATCATCATCGTCATCATCATGATCATGATCATCATGAGCATCGTCATCATGATCATGATTATGATGATGATCATCATCATCATCATCATCATCATCAAGATCATGATCATCGTTATCATCATCATGATCATCATCATTATGATCATCATCATCATATGATCATGATCATCATCGTCATGGTCATTATTATCATCATTGTCATCATCAAGATCATGATTATCATCGTGATCATCACCATCATCAATGTCATCATCATCATAATCATCATCACCATCATCATTACCATCATCAATGTCATCATCATCATTATCTTCATCATCATCATCATGATCATGATCATCATCATCATCATAATCATCATCATTATGATCATGATCATCATCATGATAATCATTATTATTATGATCATCATCATCATCATCATATTCATCATCAATATGATCATCATCATCATCATCATCATCATGATCATCATCATCATGGTCATCATCATCATCTTCATCATCATAATCAAGATCATCATCATGATCATCATCATTATCATTATGATCATGATCATGATCATCATCATCATCATCGTTATGATCATCATCATCATCATAATCATCATCATGATCATCATCATCATTATCATCATCATCATCATCATCATATCATGACTATCATCATCATCATGATCATCATGATCATCATCATTATCATCATGATCATCATCACCATCATCATGACCATCATCATCATCATCATGAACATCATGATCATCATCATCAACATCGTGATCGTCATCATCATTATGATCGTGAACATAATAATGATCGTCATCGTCATTATCATCATCATCGTGATCGTGATCATCATCATCATGGTCATCATTGTCATGGTCATCGTCATCATGATCATCATCATCGTGATCATCATCATCATGATCATCATCATAATCATCATCACGATCATCATCATCATCATCATCTTCTTCATCATGATCATGATGATGATGATGATCATCATCATCATCAACATCATGATTATCATCATGATCATCATGGTCATCATCATCATCATTATCATCATGGTCATCATCATCATCGTCATGATAATCATCATTATCATTATCATGATCATCATCATCGATCATCATCATGATCATCTTCATGATCATCATGATCATGATCATCATGATCATGATCATCATCATGATCGTCATTATCATTATCATGATCATCATCTTGATCATCATCATGATAGTGATCATCATCATCATCATCATCATCACGGTCATGATCTTCATCATGATCATCATCATGATCTTCATGATGATCATCATCATCACGATCATGATCATCATAATAATAATCATCATCATCATCATCCTGATCATCATGATCGACATCATGATCATGATCTTCATCATTATCACCATCATCATCATCATCATGGTCATCATCATCATCAAGATCATCATCATCATGATCATCATCATCATCATCAAGATCATGATCATCATTATCATCATGTTCATCATAATGATCATCATTATGATTATCATCATCATATGATCATGATAAACATCGTCATGTTCATCGTCGTCATCATCATCATCGTCATCATGGTCATCATCATCATCATGATCACCATCATGATCATGATCATCATCATCATCATCATAATGATCATCATCATCATCGTCATCATCATGATCATGATCATCATGAGCATCATCATCATGATCATGATTATGATGATCATCATCATCATCATCATCATCAAGATCATGATCATCGTTATCATCATCATGATCATCATCATTATGATCATCATGATCATCATCGTCGTGGTCATCATCAAGATCATCATCGTCGTGGTCATTATTATCATCATTGTCATCATCAAGATCATCATCGTCATGGTCATGATAATCATCATCATCGTGATCATCATGATCATGATCATCATATTCATCATCATCAACATCATCATCATCATAATGATAATCATCATGATCATCATGATCATGATCATCATCGTCATCGTAATCATGATCATCATCATCATGATCTTCATCATCATCATCATGATCATGATCATGATCATCATCATAATCATCATCATTATGATCATGATCATCATCATGATAATCATTATTATTATGATCATCATCATCATCATCAAATTCATCATCAATATGATCATCATCATCATCATCATCATCATGATCATCATCATCATGGTCATCATCATCATCATCATCATCATAATCAAGATCATCATCATGATCATCATCATTATCATTATGATCATGATCATGATCATCAACATCATCATCGTTATGATCATCATCATCATCATAATCATCATCATGATCATCATCATCATTATCATCATCATCATCATCATCATATCATGACCATCATCATCATCATGATCATCATGATCATCATCATTATCATCATGATCATCATCACCATCATCATGACCATCATCATCATCATCATGAACATCATGATCATCATCATCAACATCGTGATCGTCATCATCATTATGATCGTGAACATAATAATGATCGTCATCGTCATTATCATCATCATCGTGATCGTGATCATCATCATCATGGTCATCATTGTCATGGTCATCGTCATCATGATCATCATCATCGTGATCATCATCATCATGATCATCATCATAATCATCATCACGATCATCATCATCATCATCATCTTCTTCATCATGATCATGATGATGATGATGATCATCATCATCATCAACATCATGATTATCATCATGATCATCATGGTCATCATCATCATCATTATCATCATGGTCATCATCATCATCGTCATGATAATCATCATTATCATTATCATGATCATCATCATCGATCATCATCATGATCATCTTCATGATCATCATGATCATGATCATGATCATCATGATCATGATCATCATCATGATCGTCATTATCATTATCATGATCATCATCTTGATCATCATCATGATAGTGATCATCATCATCATCATCATCACGGTCATGATCTTCATCATGATCATCATCATGATCTTCATGGTGATCATCATCATCACGATCATGATCATCATAATAATAATCATCATCATCATCATCCTGATCATCATGATCGACATCATGATCATGATCTTCATCATTATCATCATCATCATCATCATGGTCATCATCATCATCAAGATCATCATCATCATGATCATCATCATCATCATCAAGATCATGATCATCATTATCATCATGTTCATCATAATGATCATCATTATGATTATCATCATCATATGATCATGATAAACATCGTCATGTTCATCGTCGTCATCATCATCATCGTCATCATGGTCATCATCATCATCATGATCACCATCATGATCATGATCATCATCATCATCATCATAATGATCATCATCATCATCGTCATCATCATGATCATGATCATCATGAGCATCATCATCATGATCATGATTATGATGATGATCATCATCATCATCATCATCAAGATCATGATCATCGTTATCATCATCATGATCATCATCATTATGATCATCATCATCATATGATCATGATCATCATCGTCATGGTCATCATCAAGATCATCATCGTCGTGGTCATTATTATCATCATTGTCATCATCAAGATCATCATCGTCATGGTCATGATAATCATCATCATCGTGATCATCATGATCATGATCATCATACTCATCATCATCAACATCATCATCATCATCATCATAATGATAATCATCATGATCATCATGATCATGATCATCATCGTCATCGTAATCATGATCATCATCATCATGATCT
>JAHCLQ010000550.1:0-64394 GCA_023678885.1 Pogostemon cablin | reverse complement strand
TTATCATCATGATCATGATGATAATGATGATGAGGATGATGATGATGATTATAATGATGTTTATCATTATGATGATCACGATGACAATTATGTTCATGATGATGATCATGATCGTGATGATGATCATGATTGTGATGATGATCATAATCATGATGATCACGATGATGATCATGATCATGATGATGATGATGATCATCATCATTATAATGATTATGATCACGATTATAATGATGATGACGATCATGATATTGATGATGATGATCATGATGATGATGATCATTATGATCATGATGTTCATGATGATGATGGTCATGATGATGGTGATGATGATCATGATGATAATGATGAAGACCATGATGATGATGATGGTCATGATATGATGATGATCATGATGACGATGACCATGATATGATGATCATGATCATGATCATGATGATCATGATAATGATCATGATGATGATCGTGATCATGTTCATGATGTTGTTGATCATCATAATGAAGAAGAAGAAGATGATGATGATCAATGTGATGATAATGACCATGATGATGATGATGATGATGATAATGATCAAGATGATGATGATTATGATCACGATCATGATGATCATGATGGTGATCATGATCGTGATGATCATGATCATCATGATGATGATGATGATTACGATAATAATGATCATGATGATTATGATGATGACGATCATGATGATGATGACCATGACGATGATAATCATGATCACGATAATGATAATCATGATAATGATGATCATGATGATAATGATGATGCTGATGATGATAATGACGATGATGATGATGATGTGATTGTTGGCATTCGATCGTTTGGTTAACGTGACCCGTTAGGGTTCCATGTATTTCTAACAAGCAGCGGAAGCAAGTAAACATGAAACGCATTACCTTTCACCAAGGGTTGATGTAGAGGTTGAATTCTCGCTGGCAGACTGCGCAGTCCCACGAGAATAGCCATAAGTTCCTCTTCTGATGTCGGAATTGAGTGGTCTTTGCGCTCAGACGATCCTCTCTTCGACGGCTTTCCGTCAGTATATAATACATCAAAATCGGAGTACTGTACGAGTTTTTATGAATTTTATAACATGACGAACTGCAGCAGCAAACGACCTTCCGGTCTTCTGTTGTATGTCCCAAGTCCGATCTCGACGTCGTGTGGGCGACGATCTATGAGACCTACTCAATCTACTATCAACCCTAATCACACGTGAATAATGAATTAGATTAGGGTTCCAGATAAGCTGAGGTGACTTATATTAATGGGCTACAGCAGGGACCAGGAGGAGAAATTGGGTTGGGCCTCCATTGGGCTTAAGTATCCAAGCTTAGCCCAAAGCTTATACTTAAGTCCAATAATAATAATATATTCCACTAAAATATTATTACTGCACTACAGTACCAATCCCAAAATTACGTTTTGGGCTCCTTCTTATTATGAGCCCGTTAGTCTCCCCATGTTTAAGATATACAATGTCCATTAATTAATTTAAGTTACTGACAACTCAATTAATTAATATCTCATCCAAGAGTAGTACCACTCAACCTCATTATCATGCCGGAATAAATTCCACCTGCAAGGTTTACATGATAATCCTTATGAGCTCCTCAAGGGGACATCATCAACCTATGACGGACACGGATTCCTTCTACAATCAACAGCACACCATAGATACAGCATTATTTCCCAACTCACCGAGTTTATTGATTTAATTGCATCTAAATCTCACCCATTGATGAATCAAAGAAATATATACTGCCCTACGTGTCGAGGTTATTGTATAGGGATTAAGAGCACGAACATCCATAATAACAGAGATCAAGTTCTTCTATAAGTCAGTATAAGTTGAACGATCTCAGGTGGTCCTGCTCAATACACATAAGTGCACTAGAGTGATTCTATAGCCAAGACAAGCTAATACCAAACCACACTACAACCATCCCGATAGAGAGTCCCCGTCTATCTCGGTTGTGAGCATCTGTTTATACTTTATAAGGAAACCGATAATATGATCTTCCGCGTGTTGTCGCACAACATATTATCTACAGTATAAAATAAGTGGACTATTGCATCATGCATATAAATAAATTATAAGACGCAATCATTTGATCATATGATTCTCATTTCAAATTAATTGTTTAAACATTGTTCATACAAAAACCTAGACTTTTAGTATACAATCCAACAATCTCCCACTTATACTAAAAGGCTATGCTGTCATGTCTTCTACCATACATCTGATTTCCACTCCCACTACTCGACCATCAAAAGCTCTCGCCTTAAGGTCCTTGTTAATGGATTTACTAGGTTATCATCCGATGCAATCTAGGTGACAACAACCTTCCCCTCATCATACGATTTCTCGTAACAGGTGGTACTCGCGCTCCATGTGTTTAATTGCCTTATGGACTTGTGATTCCTTCAAGTTTGCAACTGCACTAATATCATCAATATAAATTTTGATATCCTTGGGCAAACTTAGAAACACTACAAAGTCCATCGTGAAGTTTCTAGAGTCATACAGATACATTGGTTGCCTCATAGGCTCCAATTTATCATCTTTCCATATGGAGTCCGAAGTCTGAAATATATTTCTATATAACACTCCTCCACATTATGACTCAACTTCCTAAAATTAAACACATAACCTTGAGGTGGATTTACTGCGGTCCAATCTGACTAAAAAATCTGAATCTACGTAATCCACAAGAAGCAGTGAATCTGCCCAGTAAGCTTACATATAATTTCCAGTCCTTCTCAGGCACTTCATATATGTCTTACCACAGTTCATCATTCTTGTTCCGGGTTACGTTGATACCCACTGTTCATGCGTTTAGCAAAACAGATATCCAATCTCGTGCATAGCATTCCTTAGATCAAGCTTTCTTATTCGCCGAAGCATAAGGAACTGCTTTCATCTCCTTTATCTTCTTTTGTGTCTCAAGACACATTTCCTTAGATAAAGTAACATGCTAAAACAAGTAGGGATCGTATTATTTCATGAAGCTTGAGATAAGCATAACATCCATTTCTTGTGATCCGTATTACCGTGATCAAAAGGATATTTTTGCTCCTCTTAAGTCCTTCATCTTATACCGCTTTATTAACCATACCCCATACGCCCGATAATACTCTTTCATTGTCTCCAATGAGCAAGATAATATCTATGTATAGTACAAGTAATACCACCACGTTTCCATCACTCTTTTCAATACACAAGACATATCCGCGCATTGAATAAATCCATATCTTTGGATTTCCTCATCAAAACGGATGCATCATGATCTTGAAGCTTGCTTTAGTCCATGGATGGACACTTTTAAGCTTCCTATCACAATGCTCTTAGCCCTTTGCAATGAATCACTCTGGTTGCTTCACATAGATGTTTTCCTCAAGACTTCCAATTAGGAAAGTTGTCTTGACATCTATTTGCTATCCCTCATATTCCATATGAGTAGCAACATATAAAAGAATCCGGATCAATATAGGCACAGCTACTGGCGAACAGGTTTTCTCATAATCGAACCCTTTCTTTCTGAGTATACCTTTTCCCAACAAGCTTTACTTCCAAGGTTTTCACCTTACCGTATGATCCTCTTTTATTTTGTATGACCACTTCCAATGGTTTTCACACCATCCGTGGTTCTACAATCATCCAGATCTTATTTAGAATCTATTGATTCTATTTCAACATTTATTGCATTTTGTTAAGATTTCGCATTTCTATCTTGTAGTTCTTCGTCGTATCTGTGGGTCCATTCCATGTTTACTAGGGACCAAGCCTCACGACTTTCCCAAAATATATATCTATCAGGTTTTAGAACAACCTTCCCACTACGAGAAGACACTACACGTAATTGTGTATCAGATGTGACACGCGTCGCAGTTTACCTTGTGGTATATCCTCTTGTACACTTGGTACTAATACTTTGTGTTTTCCTCTCACTTCCTTTAGAACAACTTATACATGGGTATTTGATTTATTACATAGTTCTTTTTCCAAAAATCTAGTGTTTATGTTAACAATCACTCTTCGATCTTGTAGACTAAATAAATCATCCTTCATTTTTCTAGGATATCCCAAAAACAGAAAAACATTGTTACGAATTACTGTTCCTACGGCATATCCATAAAATGAATTTAGTAATTCCAAATAATTCATCATCCATCTAATCACTACCATAAGAGTGCTATTCCTTCTATTCGTCACACCATTAAGGTGGAAAATTCATTTCCGAAGGTACCTTTCTCTTACTAGATTAGAAGACTCATTATTAATTACTATTTGTCGCATCCAGGGGATAAACATGATTTAAGAGTATACAAATTGTTCACCAACGTACCATAACAGATTACAACTCTATCCTTCATTATAATGACCATGTCATTTAAATGAAATGGAGTATCCATCTATTAATGCATAGAAACCGAAATCAAATTATTTCTATGAAAACGTACGTAAAGACAATTTCATAAAATCAAACGTTTATTCATATCGTAAGATAAATAAACAACTCCCACTGCAACAGCCACTACTCTCGTAGTATTATCCATGTATAAAATAATCTTACCCTCACTTAGTAATAAACATTTAGTGATTCCGGTATCTACATAATGTATCAGTAGATGCCATCACTAATCATGTTTAAACAACTAGTGAATAAGATATAAACCTTGTTCATATTATGATGAAAATGGCTTTCCTTTGCCACATGTTTTGTTAGAAGTTTCCCACCATATACATCCTCTTTTAATTCAGGTGAAACTTGCTCAAAACACCTAGGCAAATGATGGAGAGTAAATTGATCTAGGTTTCCCCTTCAATTTCTACTTCAAGCTTTTCAATTCATTCATCAAGTCAACCATGACTTCTTGCCTTTTAACCTCACTCAAGTATCCGAAGAGTTTTATGAGACCATCATATTTCTATGAACCTCTCACCTCTCCACTAGAGACTTTAATAGGCATCATGAACATCCTTAAGGAAGAACACATTTTTATTTTCTTAAGCAGTAAAATCAAAACAAAGATTCTTTTCTAATCATCTAATTTTGGACCAGTAAATATAATTTCTTTTAGTTAACAATAAGCGAGATAAAACCATTTGAAATTACAGAGAATCATAAATAAATATACCGATCAAATCTTCGAATTTTATCCTTTTATATTAATTCCCTCAAAATAATATAAAAATAAAATTCACCGACATCTCAAGCACCGTGAGTCTGCAAGCCACGTTAGTGTGGACGTTTACAAACCCAATCATTTACAAGAGAATGTTATACCCATTAATTTCATTTATCAACCTAACCTCATGACAAAATAATTAATAGTCGGTTCCTCTTTAGCCATGCAAATAAAAGCAGTGACTCCGTTGGGGAGGATACTAATTATTTACACCTAAGTGTACACCATTATTTGATCCCAAGTCCACTGTGCGAGCTTGTGTGCCTTACAGTTGGAGAAGTACACACGTGCTCGGATAGCTTCCTACAATCATCAATTATAAGTTTGTACCAGTGAGCCCCACATAAACTCATCCGTTAGGGAGGAAGGCCTATTGCTAACACATAAGTTCATGTGCCACATTACAAACAATAATTATGTAATGAAGTCTGTACCAGTGATCTGTGAATAAACTCATCCGTTAGGGAGGAAGGCCTATTGCCAACACGCAAGTTTACTCACATCACTTACAAACCAATAATGGAGGCTGCGGGAATTTTTACCAATCCCCTCTCCCACTTAGTTATTTAAAACCGAGGGTTTTTACATGCATATAATATTCAGAATAATATACGCAATCCTAGCATGCTCCTATCACGGCACATAAGGCAGTAAATCCCAAAGAGTCATGCATACATATATAACAATAATCAATAATTAAATCAATCATTAACAGTTATATATCAGCGAATTCGATTGTTCGCCATCAGGCACGAATATCAGCAAAGACTTCCAAACTATCAAAATTTTGAAATTTCCAGATTGTCCAATTTTCGAAACCATCGATATCGACCGTCGATGTCGTCCAGATTATCAAAATCATCGATATCGACTAGATTATCAAATATTCGAAAAACATCAAGATTATCAACATTCCAAAACTATCGATATCGATCGTCGATATCGTCTAGATTATCGAAATCATCGATATCGACGAGCAACCATATACAACAATAATAGATAATTAAATCAATTATGTCAGTTATATATTAGGAATTAATTCAACATCCATATATAACAATAATAGACAATTAATTATAGCAGTTATATATTAGGAATTAATTCGACATCCATATATGACAATAATAGATTATTAAATCAATTATAGCAGTCATATATTAGGAATTAATTCGACATCCATATATAACAATAATATACAATCTATTATGGCAGTTATATATTAGGAATTAGTTTTCCTAAAATTGGATGTCTTATCCAACACTCTAGCAATACATGCATATAATATACCAAATATAATATGCAATCTAGCATGCTTCTATATAAGACAATAAATCATAGAGATCAGGCATCCATATATATATAACAATAATAGACAATTAAATCAATTATGACAGTTATATATATTAGGAATAAAAACGCCTCTAAATTTTAATGTCTTGTCCGACACTCCTACTGTGGAATCGATGCCTTACGCAACAAGCAGGATTGCTTGTGCCCCAAGACGTCCATCGTCATATCCCACCATCAATCGTGTCAGGGAGCGCTCCAAGTGCCTTGACGAGCGCCCCTCGCCCGGACTGTCGCTCGTCCAAGGGCCTACTTGTATGGAACCAAGTTCAGCCCAACGCGCAACACCAAACTACACCAACTGTCGTTCGTAGTTCGAAACTGCAAGAACCTCAGAATCCAATCTCCACCGTTCAGAATCTACTCCTGTAATCCATGAACGTGCTGTCCAAATTACAGGTCGATCCAACGGTTATGTTGTGAGAAACGGGTCTTTTCCCTCAACTGCGCAAAACAGAATCGCCCAAAAATCTGCTTCTGTTTTCAGCGTAATCCCAGCACGAAAAAGCTCCAAATTCGATCTCCACCGTTCAGAATGTACATCCACAATATCTAAACGTGCTGACCAAATTACAGCTCAATCCGACCGTTGAAACTCTGGTTATTGTCTATGCAATATTACTGCGCTGGATTTTCTCTCAAAAACGTGATTCTATTTTTGCCCTCTTTTTCTTCCTTTCATGTGAAATTGACGAACAGTTTTCATCGAATCCTCTCACACACAACCATGGATGAATGGATATGATACAGGGTATATATCACATAGGGATATTCATGGTTTGCGCAATAAAACCAAAACCCTAAACATGTGATCCTAATTCCGAAAAATTAATCACATAAACCCTAGCCTAACGTGTCACGCTTCACCACGAAACCGACGCTCTGATACCAATTGTTGGCATTCGATCATTTGGTTAACGTGACCCGTTAGGGTTCCATGTATTTCTAACAAGCAGCGGAAGCAAGTAAACATGAAACGCATTACCTTTCACCAAGGGTTGATGTAGAGGTTGAATTCTCGCTGGCAGACTGCGCAGTCCCACGAGAATAGCCATAAGTTCCTCTTCTGATGTCGGAATTGAGTGGTCTTTGCGCTCAGACGATCCTCTCTTCGACGGCTTTCCGTCAGTATATAATACATCAAAATCGGAGTACTGTACGATTTTTTATGAATTTTGTAACATGACGAACTGCAGCAGCAAACGACCTTCCGGTCTTCTGTTGTATGTCCCAAGTCCGATCTCGACGTCGTGTGGGCGACGATCTATGAGACCTACTCAATCTGCTATCAACCCTAATCACACGTGAATAATGAATTAGATTAGGGTTCCAGATAAGCTGAGGTGACTTATATAAATGGGCTACAGCAGGGACCAGGAGGAGAAATTGGGTTGGGCCTCCATTGGGCTTAAGTATCCAAGCTTAGCCCAAAGCTTATACTTAAGTCCAATAATAATAATATATTCCACTAAAATATTATTACTGCACTACCGTACCAATCCCAAAATTACGTTTTGGGCTCCTTCTTATTATGAGCCCGTTAGTCTCCCCATGTTTAAGATATACAATGTCCATTAATTAATTTAAGTTACTGACAACTCAATTAATTAATATCTCATCCAAGAGTAGTACCACTCAACCTCATTATCATGCCGGAATAAATTCCACCTGCAGGGTTTACATGATAATCCTTATGAGCTCCTCAAGGGGACATCATCAACCTATGACGGACACGGATTCCTTCTACAATCAACAGCACACCATAGATATAGCACTATTTCCCAACTCACCGAGTTTATTGATTTAATTGCATCTAAATCTCACCCATTGATGAATCAAAGAAATATATACTGCCCTACGTGTCGAGGTTATTGTATAGGGATTAAGAGCACGAACATCCATAATAACAGAGATCAAGTTCTTCTATAAGTCAGTATAAGTTGAACGATCTCAGGTGGTCCTGCTCAATACACATAAGTGCACTAGAGTGATTCTATAGCCAAGACAAACTAATACCAAACCACACTACAACCATCCCGATAGAGAGTCCCCGTCTATCTCGGTTGTGAGCATCTGTTTATACTTTATAAGGAAACCGATAATATGATCTTCCGCGTGTTGTCGCACAACATATTATCTACAGTATAAAATAAGTGGACTATTGCATCATGCATATAAATAAATTATAAGACGCAATCATTTGATCATATGATTCTCATTTCAAATTAATTGTTTAAACATTGTTCATACAAAAACCTAGACTTTTAGTATACAATCCAACAGTGATGATGATAATGACGATGATCATATTGACAATGATGATGATCATGATCATGATGATGATCTTGATGATGATGGTGATGATGGTGATGATCATGATCATGATGATTATCATTATAATGATGATGATGATTATGATGATGATCATTATAATGATGATGATGATTATGATGATGATAATAATAACATGATGATGACCATAATGATGATTATCTTGATCATATGATGAATATAATCATGATGATGATGATCATGATTATGATGATCATGATGATGATCATGACGATCATGATGATGATGATCATGTTGAAGATCATAATGATCATGATCGTGAGATGATCATGATGATCACGATGATGTTCATGATGATCTTGATGATGATGATCATGATGATGATTATGGTGATGATCATGACGATGCTGATCATGATGATCGTGATGATGATGATGATGATGATGATTGTGATGATTGTTATGATCATGATGATGATGACCATGATAATAATGATGATGATCATGATGATGACAATGATAATGATAATCACTATCATGATGATGATCAAGATGATGATCATGATGATCCTGATAATGATAATGACGATCATGATGATGATCATGATGATGATCATGATGATGATCATGATCATGATGATGATGATAATGATGATCATGATGATGATGATAATGATGATCATGATCATGATCGATGATGATTATCATGATGATGATCGATGATTATCATGACGATGATGATGATGACCATGATGATGATGATGATGATGACCATGATGATCATGATGATAATCATGATGTTGATGATGATGATGATCATCATCATCATCATGATCATGATGAAGAAGATGATGATGATGATGATGATCGTGATGATGATTATGATGATGATGATTTTGATCATGATGATGATGATGATGATCATGATGATGATGATCACGATGATGATGATCATGATGACGATGACCATGACGATGATGACCATGATGATGATCATCATGATCACGATGATGATAATAATGATGATGATGATGATTATTATTATGATCAAGATCACAATGATGATGACGATCATGATGTTGATGATGATGATCATGATGTTCATGATGATGATGATGATGGCCAGGATGATGGTGATGATGATCATGATGATAATGATGATGATCATGATGATCATGATGATGATGATGGTCATGATATGATGATGATCATGATGATGACCATGATGATGATGATCAATGATCATGATGATGATCATGATGATCACGATCATGATCATCATGATGAAGAAGATGATGATGATCATAATGATGATAATGATGATGAGGATGATTATGATTATAATGATGTTGATCATTATGATGATCATGATGATCATTATGTTCATGATGATGATCATGATCGTGATGATGACGATCATGATCATAATGATCATGACGATGATGATGATGACGATCATGATGATGATGATCATGATGATGATGACCATGATGATGATGATCATGATCCTGATCATGATGATCATGATCATGATCATAATGAAGATAATGATCATGATCATGATGACGATTGTGATTATGATGATGATGATCATCATTATCATGATCATGATCTTGATGATAATCATGATGATGATGAAGATGATGCGATGATGATGATGATCATGATGATGCTGATGATGATAATGATGATGCTGATGATGATCATGACGATGATGATGATGTGATGATGATGATGATGATCATATTGACAATGATCATGATCATGATCATGATGATGATCATGATGATGATGGTGATGATGGTGATGATGATGATCACGATGATGATCATTATAATGATGATGATGATTATGATGATGATCATTATAATGATGATGATGATTATGATGATGATCATTATTATTATGATCATGATGATGACCATGATGATGATTATCATGATCATATGATGATTATAATCATGATGATGATGATCATGATTATTATGATCATCATGATGATCATGATGATGATCATGACGATCATGATGATGATGATGATCATGATGAAGATCATAACGATCATGATCATGATGATCACGATCACGATTATGATGATGATGATGATGATTATGATCACGATCATGATGATGATCATGATGATCACGATGATGATGATGATCGTGATGATAATGATCATGATGATGATGATGGTCATGATCATGACGATGCAGATCATGATGATCGTGATGATGATGATGATGATGATGATGATTGTGATGATTGTTATGATCATGATGATGATGACCATGATAATAATGATGATGATCATGATGATGACAATGATAATATGATCACTATCATGATGATGATCAAGATGATGATCATGATGATCATGATAATGATAATGACGATCATGATGATGATCATGATCATGATGATGATCATGATCATGATGATCATGATCATGATGATAATGATGATGATCATGAAGATGATCGATGATGATGATCATGATGATGATGATGATCATGATCATGATAGTGATGATGATGACCATGATGATGATGATGATGAAAATGATCATTATCATGATAATGATAATGATTACGATGATCATGATCACGATAATGATGATGATCATGAAGATGATCATGATGATGATGATGATCGTCATCATGATGATCATGATGAAGACCATGATGATGATCGTGATCATGATGATCATGATTATGATCATGATGGTCATGATGAAGATGATGATCATGATCATGATGATGATCATGAAAATGATCATGATGATGATGATGATGAGGATTGTGATGATGATGACAATCATGACGATGATGATGATGATGACCATGATGATGATGTTGATGATGATCGTGGTCATGATATGATGATGATCATGATGATGATGACCATGATGATGATGATCATGATCATGATCATGATGATCATGATGATAATGATGATGAGGATGATGATGATGATTATAATGATGTTTATCATTATGATGATCACGATGATAATTATGTTCATGATGATGATCATGATCGTGATGATGATCATGATTGTGATGATGATCATAATCATGATGATCACGATGATGATCATGATCATGATGATGATGATGATCATCATCATCATAATGATTATGATCACGATTATAATGATGATGACGATCATGATATTGATGATGATGATGATGATGATGATGATCATTATGATCATGATATTCATGATGATGATGGTCATGATGATGGTGATGCTGATCATGATGATAATGATGAAGACCATGATGATGATGATGGTCATGACATGATGATGATCATGATGACGATGACCATGATATGATGATCATGATCATGATCATGATGATCATGATAATGATCATGATGATGATCGTGATCATGTTCATGATGTTGTTGATCATCATGATGAAGAAGAAGAAGATGATGATGATCAATGTGATGATAATGACCATGATGATGATGATGATGATGATAATGATCAAGATGATGATGATTATGATCACGATCATGATGATCATGATGGTGATCATGATCGTGATGATCATGATCATGATGATGATGATGATGATTACGATAATAATGATCATGATGATTATGATGATGACGATCATGATGATGATGACCATGACGATGATAATCATGATCACGATAATGATAATCATGATAATGATGATCATGATGATAATGATGATGCTGATGATGATAATGACGATGATGATGATGATGTGATGATGATAATGACGATGATCATATTGACCATGATGATGATCATGATCATGATGATGATCTTGATGATGATGGTGATGATGGTGATGATCATGATCATGATGATTATCATTATAATGATGATGATGATTATGATGATGATCATTATAATGATGATGATGATTATGATGATGATAATAATAACATGATGATGACCATAATGATGATTATCTTGATCATATGATGAATATAATCATGATGATGATGATCATGATTATGATGATCATGATGATGATCATGACGATCATGATGATGATGATCATGATGAAGATCATAATGATCATGATCGTGAGATGATCATGATGATCACGATGATGTTCATGATGATCTTGATGATGATGATCATGATGATGATTATGGTGATGATCATGACGATGCTGATCGTGATGATTATGATGATGATGATGATGATTGTGATGATTGTTATGATCATGATGATGATGACCATGATAATAATGATGATGATCATGATGATGACAATGATAATGATAATCACTATCATGATGATGATCAAGATGATGATCATGATGATCCTGATAATGATAATGACGATCATGATGATGATCATGATGATGATCATGATCATGATCATGATCATGATCATGATGATGATGATAATGATGATCATGATGATGATGATAATGATGATCATGATCATGATCGATGATGATTATCATGATGATGATCGATGATTATCATGACGATGATGATGATGACCATGATGATGATGATGATGATGACCATGATGATCATGATGATAATCATGATGTTGATGATGATGATGATCATCATCATCATCATGATCATGATGAAGAAGATGATGATGATGATGATGATCGTGATGATGATTATGATGATGATGATTTTGATCATGATGATGATGATGATGATCATGATGATGATGATCACGATGATGATGATCATGATGACGATGACCATGACGATGATGACCATGATGATGATCATCATGATCACGATGATGATAATAATGATGATGATGATGATTATTATTATGATCAAGATCACAATGATGATGACGATCATGATGTTGATGATGATGATCATGATGTTCATGATGATGATGATGATGGCCAGGATGATGGTGATGATGATCATGAATGATCATGATGATGATGATGATGAGGATTGTGATGATGATGACAATCATGACGATGATCATGATGATGACCATGATGATGATGTTGATGATGATCGTGGTCATGATATGATGATGATCATGATGATGATGACCATGATGATGATGATCATGATCATGATCATGATGATGATGATCATCATCCTCATCATCATTATCATCATGATCATGATGATCATGATGATAATGATGATGAGGATGATGATGATGATTATAATGATGTTTATCATTATGATGATCACGATGATAATTATGTTCATGATGATGATCATGATCGTGATGATGATCATGATTGTGATGATGATCATAATCATGATGATCACGATGATGATCATGATCATGATGATGATGATGATCATCATCATCATAATGATTATGATCACGATCATAATGATGATGACGATCATGATATTGATGATGATGATGATGATCATTATGATCATGATATTCATGATGATGATGGTCATGATGATAGTGATGATGATCATGATGATAATGATGAAGACCATGATGATGATGATGGTCATGATATGATGATGATCATGATGACGATGACCATGATATGATGATCATGATCATGATCATGATGATCATGATAATGATCATGATGATGATCGTGATCATGTTCATGATGTTGTTGATCATCATGATGAAGAAGAAGAAGATGATGATGATCAATGTGATGATAATGACCATGATGATGATGATGATGATGATAATGATCAAGATGATGATGATTATGATCACGATCATGATGATCATGATGGTGATCATGATCGTGATGATCATGATCATCATGATGATGATGATGATTACGATAATAATGATCATGATGATTATGATGATGACGATCATGATGATGATGACCATGACGATGATAATCATGATCACGATAATGATAATCATGATAATGATGATCATGATGATAATGATGATGCTGATGATGATAATGACGATGATGATGATGATGTGATGATGATAATGACGATGATCATATTGACAATGATGATGATCATGATCATGATGATGATCTTGATGATGATGGTGATGATGGTGATGATCATGATCATGATGATTATCATTATAATGATGATGATGATTATGATGATGATCATTATAATGATGATGATGATTATGATGATGATAATAATAACATGATGATGACCATAATGATGATTATCTTGATCATATGATGAATATAATCATGATGATGATGATCATGATTATGATGATCATGATGATGATCATGACGATCATGATGATGATGATCATGATGAAGATCATAATGATCATGATCGTGAGATGATCATGATGATCACGATGATGTTCATGATGATCTTGATGATGATGATCATGATGATGATTATGGTGATGATCATGACGATGCTGATCATGATGATCGTGATGATGATGATGATGATGATGATGATTGTGATGATTGTTATGATCATGATGATGATGACCATGATAATAATGATGATGATCATGATGATGACAATGATAATGATAATCACTATCATGATGATGATCAAGATGATGATCATGATGATCCTGATAATGATAATGACGATCATGATGATGATCATGATGATGATCATGATCATGATCATGATCATGATGATGATGATAATGATGATCATGATGATGATGATAATGATGATCATGATCATGATCGATGATGATTATCATGATGATGATCGATGATTATCATGACGATGATGATGATGACCATGATGATGATGATGATGATGACCATGATGATCATGATGATAATCATGATGTTGATGATGATGATGATCATCATCATCATCATGATCATGATGAAGAAGATGATGATGATGATGATGATCGTGATGATGATTATGATGATGATGATTTTGATCATGATGATGATGATGATGATCATGATGATGATGATCACGATGATGATGATCATGATGACGATGACCATGACGATGATGACCATGATGATGATCATCATGATCACGATGATGATAATAATGACGATGATGATGATTATTATTATGATCAAGATCACAATGATGATGACGATCATGATGTTGATGATGATGATCATGATGTTCATGATGATGATGATGATGGTCAGGATGATGGTGATGATGATCATGATGATAATGATGATGATCATGATGATCATGATGATGATGATGGTCATGATATGATGATGATCATGATGATGACCATGATGATGATGATCAATGATCATGATGATGATCGTGATCATCATGATCATGATGATGATGATCATCATGATGAAGAAGATGATGATGATCATAATGATGATAATGATGATGAGGATGATTATGATTATAATGATGTTGATCATTATGATGATCACGATGATCATTATGTTCATGATGATGATCATGATCGTGATGATGACGATCATGATCATAATGATCATGACGATGATGATGATGACGATCATGATGATGATGATCATGATGATGATGACCATGATGATGATGATCATGATCCTGATCATGATGATCATGATCATGATCATAATGAAGATAATGATCATGATCATGATGACGATTGTGATTATGATGATGATGATCATCATTATCATGATCATGATCTTGATGATAATCATGATGATGATGAAGATGATGCGATGATGATGATGATCATGATCATGATCATGATCATAATGATAATGATGATGATCCTGATCCTGATCATGATCATGATCATGATTATGATGGTGATGATCATGATGATGATGATCATTATGATGATAATGATGATCATGATCAAGATGATGATCACGATTCTGATGATGATCATGATCATGATCATATGATGATGATAATCATGATGATGATGATCATGATTATTGTGGTCATCATCATCATGATGATGATCATGATGAGCATTATGATGATGATCATCATGATGATGATGATCATGATCATGATGATGATGATCACGATGATGATGATGATGATCACGATCACAATGATCATGACGATAGTCATGATGGTGATGATGGTGATGATGATGATGATGACCATGATGATGATGACGATCATGATGATGATGATCATGATAGTGATGATGTTGACCATGATGATGATGATGAACATGATCATGATTATGATAATGATAATGACGACGATAATCATGATCACAATAATGATGATGATCATGAAGATGATCATGATGATGATGATGATGATGATGATGATCATGGTGAAGACAATGATGATGATCGTGATCATGATGATGATGATGATGATGATCATGATCATGATGGTCATGATGAAGATGATGATCATGATCATGATGATGATTATGATCATGATGATGATCATGATGCTGATCATGATCATGATAGTCATGATGATGATGAATATGATGATGATCATGATGATGATGATGATGATCATGATCATGATCATGATGATGATCATGAAAATGATCGTGATGATGATGATCATGATGATGAGTATGATGATGACCATGATGATGATGTTGATGATGATCATGGTCATCATCATCATGATTATAATGATCATTATGATGATCGTGATCATCATGATCATGATGATGAAGATCATCATGATGAAGAAGATGATGATTATCATGATGATGATAATGATGATGAGGATGATGATGATTATAATGATGTTGATCATTTTGATGATCACTATGATGATTATGTTCATGATGATGATCATGATCGTGATGATGACGATCATGATCATAATGATCATGATGATGACGATCATGATGATGATGAAGAATCATCATCATCATCATCATCATCATGATCATCACCGTCATCATCATGATCATGATCATGATCATCATCATCATTATCATTATGATCATGATCATCATCATCATCATCTCATCATCGTCATCATCATCATCATCATGATCATTATGATCATGATGATGACGATGATGATCATGATGATCATGATCATAATGATCATATAGATGATGATGACGATCATGATGATGATGACCGTGATGATGATGATCATTATCAAGATGATGATAATCATGACAATGATGATAATGATGATGCTGATGATGATCATGATGACGATCATGACGATGATGATGTGATGATAATGATGATCATGTTGTTGATGATGATCATGATCATAATGATTATGATGATGATCATGATCATGATCATGATGGTGATGATGTTGATGATGATGATCACAATGATGATCATATGATGATGATGATCATCATGATCATGATCATGATTATGATGTGATCACGATGATGATCATTATGATGATGATGATGATCATGATCATGATCATGATTATGATGATAATGTTGATCTTGACCATGATCATGACGATGATGATGATCATGATCATATGATGATGATAATCATGATCATGGTGATCATAATGATAATGATCATCGTCACGATGATGATGATCATGATGATCATGATGAAGATCATAACGATCATGATCATGATAATAATGATCATGATAATGATGATGATGATGACAATGACGATCATGATGATCATGATGATGATGATGATCATTATGAAGATCATAACGTTCATGATCATGATGATAATGATCGTGATAATGATGATGATGATGATCACGATCATGATGATCACGGTGATGATGATCACGATCACAATGAACATGATCGTGATGATGGTGATGAGGATCATGATGAAGATGATGATGATGACCATGATGATGATGAACATCATGATTATGATGATCTGGATCACGATGATGATGATGATCATGAAGATGATTATGAAGATGATGATCATGATCACGATGATGATGATCATGATCCTGATCATGATGATCATGACCATGATCATGATGAAGATAATGATCATGGTCATGTTGATGATCGTGATTATGATGATCATGATGATGATGATCATGATGGTCATGATGAAGATGATGATCATGATCATGATGGTCATGATGAAGATGCTGATCATGACCAAGATCATGAAGATTATGATGACGATGATTATGATGATGATCATGACGATGATCACGATCATGATGGTTATGATGTAGATGATGATCATGATAATGATCATGATCATGATCATGATAATGATCATGATGATGATTATGATGATCATTATGATGATCATGATGATGACCATGATGATGATCATGATCATGATGGTGATAAACATGATGATGATGATGATGATGATCATGATGATGATGAGCATGATCATGATGATGATGAGCATGATCATGATCATAATGATCATGATGATGATCATGATCATGATGATGATGGTGATGATCATGATGTTGATGATCACGATGATGATCATTATGATGATGATGATGATGACAATCCAGGTGAAGATGATCATGATTATCATGATCATCATCATCATGATGATGATCATGACGATCATGATCATGATTATGAACATGATGAAGATCATGAAAAATCGTGATCATGATGATGATGATGATCATGATGATCACGATCATGACCATGATGATGATGATCATGATGACCATGACCATGCTGATGATGATCATGATGACCATGATGATGATGATCATGATCATATGATGATGATAATCATGATGATGATGATCATGACGATGATGATGATGTTGATCATGATGACGATCATGATCATGATGATGATGATGATGAACATGATGATATTGCTCATGATGATCATGATGATGATGATCAATATGATGATAATGATCATCATGATCATGATGAAGATTATGACGATGATCATCATGATCATCATGATCGTCATGATCATCATCATCATTATCATGATCATTATTATCATGATCATGATCGTTATGATCTTCATCATGATCTTCATGATCATCATGATCATCATCATCATCATGATGATGATCATTATCATCATGATCACCATCATCATTATTATCATCATCATATGATCATGATCATCATCATCATGATCATGATCAAGATCAACATTATCATCATAATCATGATCATGATCATGGTCATCATCATCATCATAATGATCATCATCATGATCACATCATAATCATGATCATCATCATCATCATCATCATCATCATAATGATTATCATTGTGATCATCATCATCAACATCATCACCATCATCATCATGATCATGATCATCATCATTATCATTATGATCATGATCATCATCAACAACACGATCATCATCATCACATCATCATCGTCATGATCGTCATCTTGATCATCATCAGCATCATCATTATCATCATCGTCATGATTATCATCATCATCATAATGATCATCATCATCACGATAATGATCATCATCATCACGGTCATCATCATCATGATCGTCATCATCATCATGATCATTATGATCTTGATCATCATGATCATCATCGTCATCATCATCACGATCATCACCATCACGATCATATCATCTTAATGGACATAATCATCGTCATCATGATCATCATTATCATCGTGATCGTGATCATCATCATCATCATCATCGTGATCATTATCATGATCATGATCATGATCATTATCATTATCATGATCATCATCATGATCATGATCATCATCTACATCATAACCATCATGATCATGATCATCGTCATGATCATCATCATGATCATCATCGTCATGATCTTCATGATCATGATCATGATCAATATCTTCATCATTACCATAATGATCATGATCATCATCTTCGTCATGACCATCATAACGATCATGTTTATTGTGATCGTGATCATCATCATCGTGATCATCATCATCATCATTATCATGATCATTATCATCATGATCATGATCGTCATCATCATCATGATCATCATCATCATCATGATAATGATCATGATCATCATCATCATGATTACAATCATCATATGATCATGATCATCATCATCATGGTAATCATCATCATCATTATAATTATGATCATGATCATCATCATCAACATGATCATCATCATCATCATATTCATCATCATCACATCTTCATCATTGTCATGATCATCATCAGCATAATCATTATCATCATCGTCATGATTATCATCATCATGATAATGATCATCATCATCACGGTCATCATCATCCTGATCGTTATTATCATCATCATGATCATTATCATCATGATCATCATCGTCATCATCATCATAATGGACATAATCATCATAATCATGATCATCATGATCGTCGTGATCGTGATCATCATCATCATCATCGTGATCATCATGATCGTGATCATCATGATCATGATCATGATCATGATCATCATCATGATCATCATCATCTTAATAATGATCATCATGATCTTCATCATCATTATGATCATCATGATCGTCATGATCATCATCATCATCAGGATGATAATCATAATCATCATGATCATCATCATCATGATTATCATAATCATATGATCATGATCATCATCATCATGGTCATCATCATTATCATCATGATCATCATGATCATGATCATGATCATGATCATCATAATCATGATCATGATCATGATCATGATGATCATCATCATCATCATGATCATCATCGTCATCATCATGATCATGATCATCATCATCATCATGATCATCATCATGATCATCATCATCATCATATTCATTATGATCATGATCATGATCATCAACATCGTCACATCATCATCATGATCATTATGATCATCATCATCATCATCATCATTATCATCATCATATGATCATGATCATCATCATCAAGATCTTGATCATCATCATTATCGTGATCATGATCAAGATCATTATTATCATCATAATCATGATCATGATCATCGTCATCATTATTATCATCATCATCATCATCATCATCAATATCATGATCATCATCATCATGATGATGATCACGATCATCATGATCGTGATCATCATCATCATCATCTTCTTCATGATCATCAAGATCATCATCATGATCATGATCATGATCATGACAATGATGATCATGATCATCATCATCATCATGATCATCATCATGGTCATTGTCATCATGATCATCATTATCATCATAGTCATCATCATAATGATCATCATGATCATCATAATGATCATCATCATCATCGTCATCATCATGATCATCATCATCATGAGCATCGTCATCATGATCATCATGAAGATGATGATCACCATCATCATCATCACGATCATGATCATCCCATCATCATCATCAAGGTCATGATCATCATCATCATGATCATCATCATCATGATTATCAACATCATATGATCATGGTCATCATCATCATCATCATCATCATGATCATCATCATCGTCATCATGATCATCATCATGATCGTGGTCATCATTATTATCATCATTATCATCATTATTATCATCATTGTCATCATCAAGATCATCATCGTCATGGTCATATAATCATCATCATCGTGATCATCATGATCATGATCATCGTTTTCATCATTATCATCAACAACATCATCATAATGATCATCACGAACATGATTATAAACATGATCATCGTCATCGTCATCATGATCATCATCATCATGATCATCTTCATGATCATCATCATCATTATGATCATAATGATCATGATAATCATCATGATCATCACCATCATCAATGTCATCATCATCATCATTATCATCACAATTATCATTATCATTATCATCATGATCTTCATCATCATCATCATGATCATGATCATGATCATCATCATAATCATCATCATTATGAGCATGATCATCATCATAATCATCGTTATTATCGTCATGATCATCAACATGATCATCATCATCATCATCATCATCATCATCATCATCATCATGATCATTATCATCATTAGCATCATCATGATCATCATCATCGTGATTATCATTTTCATCATCATCATCATGGTCATCATAATCATGATCATCATCATCATAATTGTCATCATCGTAATCATCGTGATCATCATGATCATGATCATCATCATCATCATCATGATCATCATGATAATGATCATCATCATCATCATCATTGTCATGATCATCATTATTATCATTATCATTATGATCTTCATCATCATTTCATCATCATCATTATCATGATCATCATCATCATCATAATCATCATGATTATCATCATCATATGATCATGATCATAATCATCATGATCATCATCATATGATCATGATCATCATCATCATGGTCATCATCATCATCAAGATCTTGATCATCATCATGATCGTGATCATGATCAAGATCATCATTATCGTCACAATCATGATCATGATCATCATGATCATCATCATCATTATCATATGATCATCATCGTCATGGTCATCATCATCATCATCATGATCATCATCATCATAATGATCATGATCATGATCATGATCATCATTATTATCACCATTATTGATCATTTTCATCATCAAGATCATCATCGTCATGGTCATGATAATCATCATCATCGTGATCATCATGATCAAGATCATCGTTTTCATCATCATCATTATCATAATGATCATCATACATGATCATCGGCATCATGACCATCATCATCATGATCATCTTTATGATCATCATCATGATCATCAACATCATTATGATCATAATGATCATGATGATGATCATCATCATGATCATGATGATCATCATCATCATCATCATCATCATCACCATCATCATTATCATTATCATCATGATCTTCATCATCATCATCATGATAATCATCATCATCATAATCATCATCATTATGATCACGATCATCGTTATTATTATCATGATCACCTACATGATCATCATCATCGTGATTATCATCTTCATCATCATCATCATCATGGTCATCATAATCATGATCGTCATCATCATAATCGTCATCATCATAATCATCCTGATTATCACGATCATGATGATGATCATCATCATCATCTTCATCATCATTATTATCATCATCATCATCATCATCATCAAGGTCATTATCATCATCATCACTATCATGATTATCATCATCATGGTCATCATCATCATCACTATCATGATCATCATCATCATGGTCGTCATTATCATGATAATCATTATCAATATCATTATCAACATCATGATAAGCATCATTATCATCATGATCATCATCATAATCATCATCACGATCATCATCATCATCTTTATCTTGATCATGATCATCATCATCATCATGACCATCATCATCATCACGATCATCATCATCATCATCATCATTATCATGATCATCATCATCATCATAATCATCATGGTTATCATCATCATATGATCATGATCATAATCATCATGATTATCATCATCATATGATCATCATCATAATCATGATCATCATCATCATGATCATCATCATCATGATAATTATAATCATCATCATCATCGTCATGTTTATCATCATGATCATCATCAGCATCATCATCATCATGATTATCATCATCATGATCATGATCATCATCATCATGGTCATCATTATAATGATCATCATGATCATCATCATGATCATCATAATGATCATCATGATCATCTTCATGATCATGATCATCTTCGTGATCATGATCATGATCATTATCATGATCATCATCATCATGATCATGTTCATCATCTACATCATAACCATCATGATCATGATCATCGTCATGGTCATCATCATGATCTTCATGATCATGTTCATGATCAGCATCTTCATCATGACCATCATGATCATGATCATCATCTTTATCATGACCATCATGATCATTATGATCATCATAATCATCATCATCATGATCATCATAATCACGATCATCATCATGATCATGAACATCATGATCATCATTATCATGATCATGATCATCATCATCGTGATCATGATCATCATCATCGTGATCATGATCATGATCATCATGATCATGATCATCATCATCATCAAGGTCATCACCATCATCATCACTATCATGATCATCATTATCATGGTCATAATCATCATCATCATCACTATCATGATCATCATCATCATGGTCGTCATCATCACGATAATCATAATTAAGATCATTATCAACATCATGATAAGCATCATTATCATAATGATCATCATCATAACCATCATCACGATCATCGTCATCATCTTCATCCTGATCATGATCATCATCATCATCATGACCATCATCATAATCATGATGATCATCATCATCATCATCAACATTATCATGATCATCAACATCATCATAATCATCATGATCATGATCATAATCATAATATGATCATAATATCAATATGATCATAATATGATCATAATATGATCATAATATCATCAATATGATCATGATCATGGTTATCATCATCATATGATCATGATCATAATCATCATGATTATTATCATCATATGATCATGATAATCATCATCATGGTCATCATCATCATCATCAAGATCTTGATCATCATCATGATCACAATCATGATCAAGATCATTATTATCATCATAATCATGATCATGATTATGATCATCATCATCATCATAAAGATCATCAACGTGATCATCATCATCATGATCATTATCATCATCATCATCATCGTCATGCTTATCATCATGATCATCATCAGCATCATCATTATCATCATCATCATGATCATCATCGTCATGATCATGATCATCATCATCATGGTCATCATCATCATGATCATCATGATCATCATCATGATCATCATAATCATCATCATAATCATCATCATGATCATCTTCGTGATCATGATCATGATCATTATCATGATCATGATCATCATCTACATCATAACCATCATGATCATGATCATCGTCATGGTCATCATCATGATCATGATCATGATCAGCATCTTCATCATGACCATCATGATCATGATCATCATCTTTATCATGACCATCGTGATCATTATGATCATCATAATCATCATCATCATGATCATCATAATCACGATCATCATCATGATTATGATCATTATCTTCATCATGATCATGATCATGATCATCAGAATATCATCGTGATCATGATCATCATCTTCATGATCATTTTCATGATCATCATCATCATCATCGTGATCTAGATCATCATCATCTTGATCGTCATCATCATCATGATCATCATCATCATTGTGATCGTGATCATCATCGTGATCATCATGATCATGATCATCATCATCATCATTATCATGATCATTATCATCATGATCATGATCGTTATGAGCTTCATCAGGATCATCATCATCGTCATGATCATCGTGATCGTCATGATCATCATCATCATCATGATTATCATCATCATATCATCATGATCATCATCATCATGGTAATCATCATGATCATGATCATGATCATGATCAAGATCAACATTATCATCATAATGATGATCATGATCATCATCATCATAATGATCATCATCGTGATCACATCATAATCATGATTATGATCATCATCATCATCATCATAATGATCATCATCGTGATCATCATCATCATGATCATCACCATCATCATCATGATCATCATCATCATGATCATGATCATCATCATCATCAACATGATCATCATCATCAACATGATCATCATCATCGTCATGATCATCACATCATCATTATGATCATCATCAGCATCATTATTATCATCATCGTCATGATTATCATCATCATGATAATGATCATCATCATCACGGTCATCATCATCATGATCGTCATCATCATCATCATGATCATCATCATCATGATCATGATCATCATCATCATCATCATCAACATGATCATCATCATCGTCATCATCATCATCACATCATCATTATGATCATCATCAGCATCATTATTATCATCATCGTCATGATTATCATCATCATCACGGTCATCATCATCATGATCGTCATCATCATCATCATGATCATTATGATCATGATCATCATGATCATCATCGTCATCATCATCATGATCATCACCGTCATGATCATGATCATCTAATGATGACCTGATCCTGATCATGATGATCATGATCATGATCATGACGAAGATAATAATTATGATCATGATGATGATCGTGATTATGATGATCATGATGATGATGATGATGATCGCGATGGTCATGATAGAGATGATAATCATGATCATGATGGTCATGATGAAGATGCTGATCATGATCATGATCATGAATATCATGATGACGATGATCATGATGATGATGATGATCATGACGATGATCATGATCATGATGGTTATGATGTAGATGATGATCATGATGATGATGATGATGATCATGATAATGATCACGATGATGATGATGATGATTATGTCCATTAAGATGATCATGATCGTGATGATGATGATCATGATGATGATGACGATGATGATCATGATGATCATGATCATAATGATCATGATGATGATGACGATCATGATGATGATGACCATGATGATGATGATCATTATCATGATGATGATAATCATGACGATGATGATAATGATGATGCTGATGATGATCATGATGACGATCATGACGATGATGATGTGATGATGATGATCTTGTTGTTGATGATGATCATGATCATAAAGATAATGATGATGATCATGATAATGATGATGATGGTGATGATGTTGATGATGATGATCACAATGATGATCATTATGATGATTATGATGATCATGATCATGATCATGATCATGATTATGATGTGATCACGATGATGATCATTATGATGATGATGATGATCATGATCATGATCATGATTATGATGATAATGTTGATCTTGTTCATGATCATGATCATGATGATGATGATCATGATCATATGATGATGATAATCATGATGATGATGATTATGATGATAATGATCATCATGATGATGATGATCATGATGATCATGATGAAGATCATAATGATCATGATCATGATAATAATGATCATGATAATGATTATGATGATGATCATGACAATCATGATGATGATGATGATCATGATGAAGATCATAACAATCATGATCATGATGATAATGATCATGATAATGATCATGATGATCATGATCATGATGATCACGATCATGATGATCACGATCATGATGATCACGATGATGATGATCACGATCACAATGAACATGATCGTGATGATGGTGATGAGGATCATGATGAAGATGATGATGATGACCATGATGTTGATGACGATCATGATGATGATGATATGGATCACGATGATGATGATGATCATGAAGATGATTATGAAGATGATGATCATGATCACGATGATGATGATCATGATCGTGATAATGATGATCGTGATCCTGATCATGATGAAGATAATAATTATGATCATGATGATGATCGTGATTATGATGTTCATGATGATGATGATGATGATGATGATCATGATAGTCATGATAAAGATGATAATCATGATCATGATGGTCATGACGAAGATGCTGATCATGATCATGATCATGAAGATCATGATGACGATGATCATGATGATGATCATGACGATGATCATGATCATGATGGTTATGATGTAGATGATGATAATGATCATCATGATGATGATCATGATAATGATCACGATCATGATCATGATAATGATCACGATGATGATGATGATGATTATGTCCATTAAGATGATCATGATAGTGATGATGATGATCATGATGATGATGACGATGATGATCATGATGATCATGATCATAATGATCATGATGATGATGACGATCATGATGATGATGACCATGATGATGATGATCATTATCTTGATGATGATAATCATGACGATGATGATATTGATGATGCTGATGATGATCATGATGACGATCATGACGATGATGATGTGATGATGATGATGATCTTGTTGTTGATGATGATCATGATCATAATGATAATGATGATGATCATGATAATGATGATGATGGTGATGATGTTGACGATGATGATCACAATGATGATCATTATGATGATTATGATGATCATGATCATGATCATGATTATGATGTGATCACGATGATGATCATTATGATGATGATGATGATCATGATCATGATTATGATGATAATGTTGATCTTGTTCATGATCATGATCATGATGATGATGATCATGATCATATGATGATGATAACCATGATGATGATGATCATGATGATAATGATCATCATGATGATGATGATGATCATGATGAAGATCATAACGATCATGATCATGATAATAATGATCATGATAATGATGATGATGATGATCATGACAATCATGATAATGATGATCATTGTAAGCAATTAAAATTTACGGTCCAATTAAATAGGCGACACGTGGATTTTATTGATTGAATATTAATTTATTTTGGAATTTAAATAAATTAATTCCAAAAGTAAATTAATAAATAATTTGAGCCCAATACATTAAATAGGCTTAAATTAAATTAGGCCTGACCCAAGTCAATCAAGCCCAAGTCAAATGAGGGCTGACCCAAGTCAATCAAGCCCAAGTCAAATGAGGCCTGACCCAAGTCAACTAAGCCCAAATCAAATGAGGCCTGACCCAAGTCAAGTGAGGCCTGACCCAAGTCAATCAAGCCCAAGTCAAATGAGGCCTGACCCAAGTCAATCAAGCCCAGACAAATTAAATCAGGCCCAATCATGGTTCAGTCAGGCTGAAGCCCAAGCACGCTAAGTGAGGCCCAAAGGTGGCCTGAACTTCCTTTCTCACCTATAAAAAGGGGTCTTCACCATTCATCACAGGCACAGAGACAGACGGAGATTCAAGCACTCGAAGACAACGCACTTGAAGAGATCGAGAACACGAGTAAAGCTCCCTCCAGATCTTCAAGCAAAGAACAAGCGAAGAACGTTCGAGGATCTTCAAGCCTTCAAGCGATCTTCAAAGCGTCTTCAAACCTTCAAAGCTTCAAGCGAAGAACGTTCGAGGATCTTCAAGCCTTCAAGCGATCTTCAAAGCGTCTTCCAACCTTCGAAGCTTCAAGCGAAGAACGTTCGAGGATCTTCAAGCCTTCAAGTGATCTTCAAAGCGTCTTCAAATCTTTAAAGCTTCAAGTCTTCAAGCCTCTAAAACTTCACACTCAAGATCTTCAAGTCTTCAAGCCTCTAAAGCTTCAAGTCTTCAAGCCTCTAAAGCTTCAAGTCTCAAAGCATCTTCAAGCTTCAAGTCAAGAATAGCTACTAATCCGGGATCAAGGCTCCAAGTCCCCCAGATCAAGTGTTCTTCGTGGAAAGCTCTCAGTCAACGTTTAATCCGAACAAAGGTTCAACGCCTCTGGGTCAACGTTCAAGACTACACACTCGAGCTCGGACAAGCTTCGTTTGAAGATCCGACTCAACACACAAGTCAAGTCAACACAAGCTGTTAACACAGTCAGCATACACTTCGTCAAAGAAGTCAAAGTCAAGAATCACAAGTCAAGTCAACGCCAAATTGGTTCGAGAGAAGAATCAGAGGATTGATTGAGATTGTAATTCACTTACATCTTCTTCAAATCAAATCCATCAAGAAATTATCTTTGTACCCCAATTTGTATTTATTTTATTATAAATACAAAATTTGTTGTTACAAATTTTGGCACGCCCAGTGGGACAATCTCTACCTCTCATCTCTTCTCCCTACAAAGATACAACATGACTCCTGTCAAGATCACAGTAGGAAGGACTTCTGCCTCCAAACTCTCCGCCTCGTTGAGTGAACACGTTGCTGTTGTTACAAGGAGTATGTCAATGAAAGTTCAGTCAGAGGCCTCCTCCGGCTCTAATTTTTTGGTTGAAATGGCTTCAAGAAAACATCTACCCATGAAAGAGGATAGTGATGAAGTTCTGCATGCTCACATCCTCAAGCTCTTCATCGGACTCAATTGCAGCCCCGGTAATGATGGCCGGCGCTACAACTATTGAGGAGCAATTAGTAAATATGATGAAAGCTATCGAAGGGCTCACGAAACATATAGAAGCTCAAGACACCAAAATCTCCCAATTGATGGAAAAAAGAGATGTTGCGGAGACTAGCCGTGCAAACGGAAAAGGAGTTGTGGACGAGAGTGAGGTGGAAGAGTCTACAAAACGCCAAACTACTGAAAAAGAGCAAACTAAAAGAGGAGTGCAACTTTCAGCTGATGGAATGCTCCAAGTGGAACAACTCAAAGATATTATACTTGGAACAATAAAAGAAAGGTTTGAAGAGAATGCCAAGCCTACCGTCACTTATGTTAAGCCTTATACAAAAAGAGTGAATAACTTAAGGTTGCCACCTGGTTATCAGCCTCCTAAATTCCAGCAATTTGATGGTAAAGGAAACCCCAGACAGCATGTGGCACATTTCATTGAGACATGCAATGATGCTGGTACTTATGAAGACTATATGGTGAGGCAATTCGTTCGCTCTCTCAAAGGAAATGCATTTGATTGGTATATCGACTTGCAGCCTGAGTCCATCGACAGTTGGGCACAAATGGAATATGAATTCCTCAATCGTTTCTACAGCACGAGGAGAACCGTTAGCATGACTGAGCTAACTAATACTCGCCAATTGAAGGACGAGCCTGTGATTGATTATATCAATCGATGGAGAAACTTGAGTTTAAATTGCAAAGATCGATTATCTGGAGAGTCAGCTATCGAAATGTGCATCCAAGGGATGGAGTGGAATTTACTCTACATACTCAAAGGGATTCAGCCAAAGACTTTCGAGGAGTTGGCTACAAGAGCTCATGATATGGAATTGAGCATGGCAGCCAGTGGAATCAAACACTCACCAGTGTCGGATTCTTACAAGTCCAGAGACAGACAAGAAGCCAAGAAAGGGGGCAAGCCTTATGCAAGAAACTCCAATAAAGAATCAATGGCCATAAACAATGTTACAGTCAAGATTCGAAAGAATGGAGATGACAAGAAAGATAAAGGAAAACAAGTTACCCAAGAGTGGGGACAAAGAAGGTTGACCCTGAAGGAGATGCAAGAAAAAGAGTATCCATTTCTGAACTCTGATGTTTCTGGCATATTTGATGATCTGATGAAAGACAAACTCATCGAAATCCCCGAAATGAAATGTCCAGAGGAAGCAAGTCGAACCAATGACCCAAAATATTGCAAGTACCATAGATTGGTGGGTCATCCCATTCATGATTGCTTCATCTTCAAGGAAAAGATAATGCAGTTGGCTAAGGAGGGAAAGATTGTGTTGGAGGATGAAGCGGCTGCAAACTTCGCTTCCATAAAAGAAGTTTACAATGAAGGCTCTTGTCATGCGGTGAGTGAGGAGGGCAATGAAGATGAACGAGTTGAGAACAAGGAAAAAGCTTATTCTATGAAGGTGACCTTCACAGATGAAGACATGTTGTTGGGTTCACAGCCTCACAACCGACCTCTATTTGTAACTGGTTATACGCAAGGGCTGCAAGTAAAGCGTATACTTGTTGACGGAGGCTCAGCAGTAAACATTCTGTCTTTAAGAATGTTGAAAAAATTAGAGATACCGGTGGATGAACTCAATCATAGCCGATTGATGATCCAAGGGTTCAATCATGAAGGGCAAAGGACTCTCGGCACGATTGTTCTCGATTTGATGATTGATGAGATGAGATCAATGATACTCTTCCATGTCATAGACGCAAAAACTTCATACAATATGCTTTTGGGGCGTCCATGGCTGCACGAGAATGGTGTGGTCCCTTCTACATTACACCAGTTTTTCAAGTATAGTGAAGGCAACAGTGTGAAAAGGGTATTCGGCGATGATAAGCCGTTTACTGAAGCTGAATCTTACTTCGCTGATGCTAAATACTTCTTCAAGAATACAAAGGAAGTGAAACGAGAAGAAGCCCCAGCACAAGATAATGGGGGCAGTAAACAAATAAAGGAAGAAGGTAGCACATCATCCACCACTCTCAAAAAGAACAAAGGCAAAGAGCTTGAGGCCTTGGGGAAATTGACATTGCCTTTAACAAAAATTGACGAAGGTAAGACTTCTTTTTCACCGCTCAAAGGATTCGTACGTCCTATTGAAGGAGCAAGAACCGAGCATGGTGAAGTATTTGAAGCGGAAATATCTAAGTCATATGGCCCGCAAGCTTTCAAACTCCTCAGGAAGGCTGGGTATGAACCAAAGGAGAAACCGATGATGAGCAAGTTACCTCAAGAGACTGTCGTCTCATCTGAACATGGGCTCAATACCACTTAGAAAACGTTGAAAAATAGTGGCCACACTGTCAAGAATGCTAAGCCAGGTTTGGGATATGTCCCTCAAAAGCCAGTCCGCATAGCAATCAGAAGAGCAAACATAAATTATATCACAGAAGGAGAAGTTTCGTCCACAGAAGACATTTTTGATGAAAGTGGAAGGAAAATCAAGAGGAGTTCTGTCTTCGAAAGGCTTGGAAGTGTTTTCGAAAGGCTCGGACCGTGTGAAAGGAACAAGATTGGGAAGAAAAATAATTTCAAGTCTCCTAGCTTCCAAAAACTCCGAAGTCGAATCCCTTCTCGTATGAAGAGGCGAAATATCTTGACAGTCTCATGTGGAAGGGAGTTAAAGGCTAAGATGCAGACAATTGTCTTTACCAAAGAAGACAATGATGATGATAAAGAAAGTGTAGCTTCCACCAACCATATCACTGCTCTTGAGGATTCTCAAGTGGAGGAAGTAGATGCCGAGGATGCCCCTCCGCAATTTGAGGAAGGTGTGAAATCCACTGTTGATGAGTTGAAAGAAATCAACTTAGGTGACGAAAGCGATTCACGTCCTACTTACATAAGTGCCCTGCTAAGTAATGAGGAAGAAGAGCAATGTATCAACCTTTTACGAGAATTTCGGGATATCTTTGCATGGTCACATAAAGAAATGCCAGGCTTGGATCCAAAGATCGCAGTGCATCATTTGTCCATCAAAAAGGGAACTCGGCCAATTAAGCAAATGCAGCGTCTATTTCGACCAGAGTTAATTCCATTAATTGAAGATGAAGTTAATAAGCTTCTTGAAGCAGGCAAGATCAGAGAAGTCAAGTATCCTACATGGATTTCTAACATCGTGCCAGTGAGAAAGAAAAATCGGCAAATCAGAGTATGTGTTGATTTTCGGGATTTGAACATGGCATGTCCGAAAGATGACTTCCCACTGCTAATTGCTGAGCTCATGATAGATGCAACAACGGGGCATGAGGTTCTTTCATTTATGGATGGGTCATCTGGCTATAATCAGATTGGTCTGGCTCCCGAAGACCAAGAGAAAACAGCCTTTCGTACTCCGAAAGGAATATATTGCTATAATGTGATGCCATTTGGCTTAAAGAATGCTGGTGCCACTTATCAACGAGCCATGCAGAAGATATTTGATGACATGCTTCATAAGATCATCGAATGCTACGTCGATGATATTGTGGTGAAATCAAAGAAAAAGAAAAATCATCTCCATGATTTAAGGCGAGTGTTTGAGCGTTTAAGAGAGCATCAACTCAAGATGAATCCACTCAAGTGTGCGTTTGGGGTTACATCCGGAAAATTTCTTGGATTTATTGTTCGCCA
The DNA here is from genome assembly GCA_023678885.1 of Pogostemon cablin. Lineage (NCBI taxonomy): Eukaryota > Viridiplantae > Streptophyta > Magnoliopsida > Lamiales > Lamiaceae > Pogostemon > Pogostemon cablin. The sequence continues at coordinate 30,160 of JAHCLQ010000550.1, read as the reverse complement.
TCGAGGAATCGAGATTGAGAAGGCGAAGATTGATGCAATCATGAAGATGCATGTGCCTCGGAACATCCATGAACTCAAAAGTCTGCAAGGAAAATTGGCATACTTGAGAAGATTCATATCAAACTTGGCCGGTCGATGTCAACCGTTTAGTCATCTCATGAAGAAAGGTAGTATATTTGAATGGGATGAAGCTTGCAATAATACTTTCAATAGCATTAAAGAGTACTTGATGAAGGCACCAGTGTTGTGTGCACCAATACCTGGATGTCCGTTAATTCTCTACCTAGCTGCTCAAGAACGTTCTGTTGGAGCTTTACTCGCACAAGAGAATGATGATGAAAAAGAAACTGCCCTTTACTATTTGAGTAGAACCATGACGCCAAATGAGTTGAAATATTCACCAATTGAGAAGATCTGCTTGGCCCTTATCTTTGTGATTCAGAAGTTGAAGCATTACTTCCAAGCTCATACAGTTCGGCTAGTTTCAAAAGCTAACCCACTAAAGTTCGTCATGTCAAAGCCAGTACTCTCAGATCGGCTTGCCAGGTGGTATCTCCAACTTCAACAGTTTGAGATTATATATGTCCCTCAGAAGGCCGTAAAAGGACAAGTGTTGGCAGATTTTCTAGCTGATCATCCAATGCCTGCGGAATGGGAACTGTCTGATGAACTCCCTGATGAAGATGCTTTCGCTGTGGAGATAGCTTCTCCTTGGAAAATGTACTTTGATGGAGCATCTCATAGGGAAGGGGCCGGTGCTGGAGTCGTATTCGTAACATCCAGTGGCGAAGTTTTGCCATTCTCATTTTCTTTAACAGAAAACTGCTCTAACAATGTAGCCGAGTATCAAGCACTCATACTTGGTTTAGAGATGGCCGTCGATATAAAGCAATTACACCTTAAAGTGTATGGTGATTCGTTACTTGTGATAAACCAACTACTTGGGGTGTATGAAGTAAGGAAGCTTGAGTTATTCCCATACCACAAGTATGCTCAAAAGCTGATGAGCTGGCTTGGTGATGTTGATATCGAGCATTTACCCAGAAGAGAGAATAAGCAAGCTGACACCCTCGCCAAGCTAGCATCAAATATAGCTATGCCGGAGGCGCAAGTTCAAATTTCAGTGTGCAAAAGTTGGGTTGTACCACCAATCTTCGAGGATGATGATTATGAAGAAGTCGAAAATCATTTGGTGGAGGTCTTCGAAATTGAAGAAGAGGATTGGCGTCAACTACTCATCGATTATCTCAAGTATGATAAATTACCAAATGAGCCACGTCAAAGGGTTGATATTCGGCGTCGGGCACCTCGATTTATTTACTTCAAAGGCACAATGTATAGAAGATCATTTGATGGAATTTTCTTGAGATGCCTAAGTAAAGAAGAGTCTGTTCAAGCAATGGAGGAAGCTCATTCTGGAATTTGCGGTGCTCATCAGTCTGGGCCAAAACTACACTTCAGAGTCAAAAGAATGGGCTATTATTGGCCAACAATGGTGAAAGATTGCCTGGAGTATGCACAAAAATGTCAGGCTTGCCAATTTCATGGGAACTTGATCCATCAACCTCCGGAGCCTTTGCACCCGACAGTGGCTTCATGGCCTTTTGATGCTTGGGGATTAGATGTAGTGGGGCCTCTCACAAAATCTTCTGGTGGTCATCTCTACATCCTTGCTGCCACCGATTACTTTTCCAAATGGGCTGAAGCTGTGCCTTTGAGGGAAGTAAAGAAGGAAACTGTTGCTGATTTCATTCGGATCAACATCATTTACAGATATGGTGTTCCCCGCTATATCATCACCGATAATGGAAAGCCATTCAGCAACAGCTGGATCGATAAGTTGTGTGAGAAGTTCGACTTCAAACAAAGGAAGTCCTCAATGTATAATGCAGCTGCCAATGGTCTAGCTGAAGCATTCAACAAAACCCTGTGCAGTCTGTTGAAGAAGGTAGTCTCCAAGTCTAAAAGAGATTGGCATGAAAGAATAAATGAAGCTTTATGGGCGTATCGCACCACCTATAGAACTCCGACTCAGGCTACTCCATACTCTTTGGTTTATGGTGTTGAAGCTGTGGTACCTCTCGAGAAACAAATTCCTTCTTTGAGGATGGCCATACAAGAAGGCTTAACCGAAGAAGAAAATGCAAAGTTGCGCCTTCAAGAGTTGGAAGCTTTAGATGAGAAGAGATTAGAGGCACAACAAAGACTTGAGAGTTATCAATCTCGCTTATCCAGAACATTCAACAAAAAGGTGAAGATACGTTCTTTTCAAGTCGGCGACTTGGTGTTTGTCGTGAGAAGACCTATTGTGGTTACACATCGTGTTGGAAATAAGTTTCTCCAAAAATGGGATGGCCCTCATGTTGTAAAGGAAGTATACACAAATGGCGCCTACAAGTTGATATCAGAAGATGGCGTAAACATTGGCCCCATAAATGGGAAATTCTTGAAACGCTATTACGCGTAAAACAACTACAAGATACAATGCTCCTTGATATGAGCTAAAATTGTCCACATGATACTCCGTGATACGAGTTTAAACTATCTGACACAAATAATGCAAGGCTCCTTGACACGAGTATAAACTGTCTACAAGTTCAAATTCAAAGACTCATTGACATGAGTATTAGTTGTCAGCAAATTCAAACACCATGCTCCGTGACGCATGAGCCTAAACTGCATGTTACTCCTGGTCCGCACGAGTATAAACTGTGTACGACAAACTCCTGGTCCGCACGAGTATAAAATGTGTACGACAAACTCCTGGCCCGAATGAGTATAAACTGTGCACGGCAACCCCCCAGTCAAATTACACCAGGTCCCTTTGAACTACGTAAATGACTTGATTCTCTTTAAAGAGATACGTAGGCAGCTTAGTAATTCACTAAGTTCAGTCATGATTCAAGTTATTCTTATCAAGCTTATGAAAAAAGTAAAGAGATTGAGTATGAATGCAAGTACAGGAATTAAGTGTAAGAGAAGAAAGAATAAATGCAATAATAACAAATAAAGAAGAATAAAAGGAAGAATCAGCTTTATTGATGAAGTCATTAAAGATTCAATACAAGGGAAAGTGCAAAATAAAGTTAAAAGGTATGAGTAAGTGGCAGTTCTTCACGCGCAGATTCCAGGGCTTGCTTCACATCCTCCAACTTTTCAATAGCAGAATCGCTCAAGATCGGAGTCTTCTCAAGTTTGCGAACTCTGTCTTTGGCAGCCTGGGTATCAAGTCTTGCTTTCTCGAGAAGTTGGATTTCTTGATCCTTCATCTTCTTCAATTCAGCAATCTCTCTAGCCATCTCTTCCAGCTTGGTGTCAATGGTTTGCAGTTTCTTTGCCCCTGCAGCTTCTTTTGCTTTGCAGTCAAGAACAAGGTCCATCGCCTCAATCAAATATCTATCCACATCTTGCTGGGGCATACTATCAGTAGCCTTCGATTGCATAGCATCATAAGCGTCGACTTTGTCAAATAATTCATTCAAGGATAATTCTATGAAAGAATAGTTAATCCCTCGAAGTTTTTCCTTCCATCTATCCACCATTACAGATACTTCGCCCCTCATGGAAGACAATGACTTTAGGGGAATCTTCATAAGTTTCTCTCGAAAGTGCTTCCACATTAATGAAGCATATTTCTTATCAAAGTCATTAATGAACGCTTCACCAACAAAACGCGAGGGCTCTTGATCTTCAACTTCTGTGATGTGTGGATGTGATGTCGACTCAATAAAGGGGTCAAGCTTGTCGGAGGTATCATCGGCAGTTTGTTTCGGAGTCGCAACTGAGGTTGATCGATCTCGAATAGGTTCTTCAAGATTAGAGCCAAAGATTTCAAGAAAGGCCTACAAGAAGGAAAAGATGTCAAGAATATATAAAAATTACGGATGCATACATGAAGATATAATCAAAAGAGTTCAAAAAAAAAAAAAAACCTCATTTCTCTTCTCCGTATGAACCGGAGATCTGCTCCTTTTGGTCCTTTTCCAGCAACAGTCTGAACCAATACTCTCCACCGAGTGAGAAGCACTATGTTTCCTTCTACTGGCTTCCGTGGAGTTCCCTGTAATTGGCTTTCGAGCAAGCTGAGCTCCTGGTGATAAAATATCTTGAGCACCTCCGGCATTGTCCGCAATACCAGGAATACCTAAGTTTTCTTCTAAAGCATGTTCAGAAGCAGTTTCGGTTAAACTTGTTACATGATCTACGAAATAGGTACCATGTACGCGGGATGACCACTCTTTATATTCGGGTGTGCAAAATCTCCTGAACCCTGAAGGAGCGGACGGAAGAGAGGCTGAAGAGCGAGAATTGCGTAATGTGCACTGTCTCCAATACCGAAGCCCTTGCTCTAAAGAGACTTCACGGAGGTCTGATTGCATCTTTCCAGGAATGTCTTGGTAAAACCCAAATTGGCGACTAAACCGATGAGGACTGTACGGCTCAACAAGGAAAACTCCATTTTGTCGCTGAGTAAGATAATTAGTGCGGATGGCAACAAAATAGCCCCAGTCGCGCCAAGATGTCTTGTCATCATGGTCAACAAATGACAGTGGAGCTTGGCGAACGTTGCAGAATAGGGTAGCAGTATCTCCTACTTGAAGCCTTTTACGAGCATCGATCGCATCAAAATACTTCGCTCCATTTTTCCCGAAATATATCACCATGGCGGGTTTGGTCAACTCATGCGGAACTGCATGATGAGTGTTGAAATATTGAGCCAACCAAGCATACACAAAGTGAACTGGGAAGGTTGATTTAATTTCAGAAGGCCGTAGTGCATTTGAAATCTTATTCAAACCCCTGTAAATGCTTGTCAATACCGGAACAGCAAGACCAACTGATCTTTTAGTAGCCAACAGGCTCGCTACCTTGAAAGTGCCGGGGCGTATCAAATCTACCTCGTCACTAGGGAAGACAAAAGAACAAAGCCAACAGGCTAGATGAGCAGCTAAGTATGTCTCCTCTTGTTGTGCTTCAGCAATGCCAAGTTCTGTAAAAGGAATCATCTCCGCTGCAGTCCATTTCTTGTGAGCTCCAATAGCTCCCTTCGGATTATGAGTATTCTTGAGACGTGATTTGCCCTTCTTCTCGGTGCGAGGTGGAGGTCGCTTATGCTTTGTAGTCTTGCAAAACCAAAACTCTACCCACTCAGTAAGTGAGACATATTCACTATCAGCATTACTACGAAGCTTATGGTAAGCATGTAGTAAGTGCCGGCAGCTAGGTGGGATGCGTACATGATTGGCGTCCAACTCATTGAAGAGTTCATGCTTGTCAGGCACTACCTCTTCGTATAAGTGACCAGCCAATGGTAGTCCAGCCCCGCTATGCAAATCCCATAAGGAGATTGACATTTCCCCAAAGGACGTCAGCAAAGTATTGGTAGCAGGGCACCACGCCTCACAGAAGGATTTAATTATCTCGCAGTTGCAATCGTAAGTGAACAAAGATGCAAAGACTGCATGGTAGAGCTTTATGTCCCAAAGAGCAGAGTAGCAACGGCTTAGGATATCTTCAGTTCAATCCCAATACCCTTTAATGTAGTGGAAGTCACCAAGGAACTCGACTGACTGTCCCCATGCTGCATTATTAGAGATTATCTGGCGCCCAAGTGTGTGCAGAGGAGTGGCGCTTGGATTCTCTTTGATATGATGAGCTCCTCTCAAGATTGAAACCTTGATTTTGTCCACGTACATATCTCTAGTCCATCCCGTCATGGCAAATTCACTTTCACGAGAGGGTTTCTCTATAGGCTTCCCCAAGAGAGGTCTTTCAATCATGAGACGAGTCTTGTCTTGCTGGCGCCCGGTGTTAAAAATCACCAATTCACGTGTTGTGGAAGACGTCTTCTCACTTGCAAATTGGACCATCTTGAAGTAGAGTCTACTGCAATAAAGAAAAGGAGAAGGGTGAGAGTTAATTTAAAATTGAATTAATTAAAGGACCCCGAATAAATTCATGGGATCAATTAATTAATTCAAGATTATAATTAAACACGCATGACAAAGGGAGTTAAGATGATGACAATAAGGGGTGATTAAATTGATTCATGTGTAAATTTAATTAATTTAAATTCAACATACAACATGATTTAATTTAATTTGGGCCGAAGAAATTGAAGACATATTTTGATAAATAAAGGCCCAAAGCTTAAATCGGTTTAGGCCCAAGGTGTATTCATGCCCAACATTTGAACCATAAGCCCAAACCCATGGTTTAAAGCCTGGACCAAATTCAAAACAATGGGCCCAAAGTTTGATTATTCAAAAATGGGCCAAGTATAAATCAAAATTGGGCCCATTTGAAAGGTCAAAATTGAAGAAAGCAGGTAAAATTGGTGGAAAAGGACTTCTTCCTTCTAGAGGTAGAAAACTCGACGGAAATCATCTCTTCCGCATCGCATCCACATCCCTGTTCGGTCGCCACTTCCGTCGCCGTCGCTGCAAATCCAGCCGGAGAAGGCCCCTTCAACCGTTGCCGGAGTCCACGCCATCGTCGTCTCCACCACCGGAATTTCCACTGCCGTGACCCGGATCCGCGCAGCTGCAAGTCGCCGCCACCATTGTGCCGATGGGAATGCGAAGCTACCGCGGAAGATCACTCACCGTCCCCAGCTGGAGTTAGCCACTGCAGACTCGACGCGTCGATAGATCCACCATGGGAACCCGCCAATCAACTCATCCTCAACAGCCGCCGCGTCTTCAGCTCCAACGACCACCTGCCGCATCTTCGTCTCCAACGATCGTCCGCCGCAGATCGCAGACTCGCCGCATCGCTGGATCTACTCGCCATCAACCACTCTTCATCACGCGCTGCTACCTCCGATGAGTCGCGACCACGTCGTCCATCCTCGCCAGCCGCCGCGCTCGCCAGCCACCAGCCCACCAGTCTCCTCGTTGCTCGCCACCGATTGTCGCAGTATCCCAGTCTCCGCCTTGCCCGCCTCTTCTCTCCGCCAAATTCCATCAACAGCTGCCGCCGAGGATCGATTGCCACCCGCCGTGTTCGCCATTCCCACAATCCACCAGTACGCTGCCAGATCTGGCCATACCTGTCGACCGCTCGCCATCCAGTCGCGTCAGTCGCCTCGTCACCAGTCGGCAGCCGCCACTGCCTCCGGAAAATCTCCAGTCATTGCCGCTGCACTCGTCCTCGACACAGTCGCATCGGATCGCCCGCGACCACCGCTGGATCCGCTGCGTTCCGACCACTTCAACCTATAGCTGTTGTGATTCTTCTCACCGGAGTTTCCTCCTCACTTCACTGCTTCCGACGCGCCATCAACTGCATCCAGCCGGAGAAGCCAACACCTTAGCAACCACCAATCGATCCTCACGCATAACCGGAGTCCGATGCGCTCGCTCAGTTACGCCCGTGGCCCGCTGCTTCTCGATGCCTTCACTGGAGAAGACCGCCGACACCACACTTTTCGTCCTCATCGGCCGGTCACAGTCTCTTTAAACCCATCATTCGGGTTCATTACTTCTTCCGTTCACCCGTCACTTGCCGCTAATCGCTGTTGGTCAGGAGCATCGAACACCAAGTATGCCATCGTGACTGCCTTCGTTTCCTTTGCGCCATCAAACCAAAACATTGAAATCACACATGGGTAATTTCCATGTGTAATCTCTCATAGACAATATAGAGTATGTGTGGGATGTTACATGATATGAAGGAGCAGACATACTTTAAAGCATACGGTTAATTCATGAGCACAATGAAACATACAAAAACAATGTTCTTCTAGATGTATAACATGAAAAGTACAAGCATATTGTAATTTCTGAAAAAAAAATTTTACCCTAATGATATGGATTGAGCGTTGTGTATCTCGTGATCTGCTACAAGTGATCTTTCAAGAAATCTGCCTAGACAAAGAGAAGGCATTAGACAACACTATACTATGAAGAAAAATTTGGAGAAAAGAAATCAAAATTGTAGATGTCTTACAATCGATTGGGGAAGAAAGCAAAGGCACCGGGTCCTTCTTATATAACGAAGAGCCTGCAGCAAGTTATGGAAGTAATTTGCGTGAGTGAAATCTCCCAGATTTCTCTTACTGTTAATAAAATTGATTGAGTGGAAGGAGATTTGCAAAATCGTCTTAATAACCAGGATATAAATCCATTCCATATTTCCTTGGCCCTGAAATCTTAAAATCTAGCAGGGAAGAAAGTGATGTGGGCTTAAAAAAAAAAAATGGGCCAAGAAAATAAATTGGGTCACTTAAGAAATAAAATTCGGGCTAAAAAAAATACAATTATTTTGTTGGATAAAGTAATTTCTCAATCTCAACATTACAAATGTTACAAAACTTTTGCGATTCCTTCACATCAAGACATGACGTCCGTGAACAAATCGCAAAGGGGGCATTTGTAAGCAATTAAAATTTACGGTCCAATTAAATAGGCGACACGTGGATTTTATTTATTGAATATTAATTTATTTTGGAATTTAAATAAATTAATTCCTAAAGTAAATTAATAAATAATTTGAGCCCAATACATTAAATAGGCTTAAATTAAATGAGGCCTGACCCAAGTCAATCAAGCCCAAGTCAAATGAGGTCTGACCCAAGTCAATCAAGCCCAAGTCAAATGAGGCCTGACCCAAGTCAACTAAGCCCAAATCAAATGAGGCCTGACCAAAGTCAAGTGAGGCCTGACCCAAGTCAATCAAGCCCAAGTCAAATGAGGCCTGACCCAAGTCAATCAAGCCCAAACAAATTAAATCAGGTCCAATCATGGTTCAGTCAGGCTGAAGCCCAAGCACGCTAAGTGAGGCCCAAAGGTGGCCTGAACTTCCTTTCTCACCTATAAAAAGGGGTCTTCACCATTCATCACAGGCACAGAGACAGACGGAGATTCAAGCACTCGAAGACAACGCACTTGAAGAGATCGAGAACACGAGTAAAGCTCCCTCCAGATCTTCAAGCAAAGAACAAGCGAAGAACGTTCGAGGATCTTCAAGCCTTCAAGCGATCTTCAAAGCGTCTTCAAACCTTCAAAGCTTCAAGCGAAGAACGTTCGAGGATCTTCAAGCCTTCAAGCGATCTTCAAAGCGTCTTCCAACCTTCAAAGCTTCAAGCGAAGAACGTTCGAGGATCTTCAAGCCTTCAAGTGATCTTCAAAGCGTCTTCAAATCTTTAAAGCTTCAAGTCTTCAAGCCTCTAAAACTTCACACTCAAGATCTTCAAGTCTTCAAGCCTCTAAAGCTTCAAGTTTAAGATCTTCAACAAAGCTTCAAGTCTTCAAGCCTCTAAAGCTTCAAGTCTCAAAGCATCTTCAAGCTTCAAGTCAAGAATAGCTACTAATCCGGGATCAAGGCTCCAAGTCCCCCAGATCAAGTGTTCTTCGTGGAAAGCTCTCAGTCAACGTTTAATCCGAACAAAGGTTCAACGCCTCCGGGTCAACGTTCAAGACTACACACTCGAGCTCGGACAAGCTTCGTTTGAAGATCCGACTCAACACACAAGTCAAGTCAACACAAGCTGTTAACACAGTCAGCATACACTTCGTCAAAGAAGTCAAAGTCAAGAATCACAAGTCAAGTCAACGGCAAATTGGTTCGAGAGAAGAATCAGAGGATTGATTGAGATTGTAATTCACTTACATCTTCTTCAAATCAAATCCATCAAGAAATTATCTTTGTACCCCAATTTGTATTTATTTTATTATAAATACAAAATTTGTTGTTACAATCATGATGACGATCATGACGATGATGATGTGATGATGATGATGATCTTGTTGTTGATGATGATCATGATCATAATGATAATGATGATGATCATGATAATGATGATGATGGTGATGATGTTGATGATGATGATCACAATGATGATCATTATGATGATTATGATGATCATGATCATGATCATGATCACGATCATGATCACGATGATGATCATTATGATGATGATCATGATCATGATCATGACCATGATTATGATGATAATGTTGATCTTGTTCATGATCATGATCATGATGATGATGATCATGATCATATGATGATGATAATCATGATGATGATGATTATGATGATAATGATCATCATGATGATGATGATCATGATGAAGATCATAACGAACATGATCATGATAATAATGATCATGATAATGATGATGATGATGATCATGACAATCATGATGATGATGATGATCATGATGAAGATCATAACAATCATGATCATGATTATAATGATCATGATAATGATCATGACGATCATGATCATGATGATCACGATCATGATGATCACGATCATGATGATCACGATCACAATGAACATGATCGTGATGATGGTGATGAGGATCATGATGAAGATGATGATGATGACCATGATGTTGATGACGATCATGATGATGATGATATGGATCACGATGATGATGATGATCATGAAGATGATTATGAAGATGATGATCATGATCACGATGATGATGATCATGATCGTGATAATGATGATCGTGATCCTGATCATGATGAAGATAATAATTATGATCATGATGATGATCGTGATTATGATGTTCATGATGATGATGATGATGATGATGATCATGATGGTCATGATAAAGATGATAATCATGATCATGATGGTCATGATGAAGATGCTGATCATGATCATGATCATGAAGATCATGATGACGATGATCATGATGATGATCATGACGATGATCATGATCATGATGGTTATGATGTAGATGATGATAATGATCTTCATGATAATGATCATGATAATGATCACGATCATGATCATGATAATGATCACGATGATGATGATGATGATTATGTCCATTAAGATGATCATGATAGTGATGATGATGATCATGATGATGAAGACGATGATGATCATGATCATAATAATCATGATGATGATGACGATCATGATGATGATGACCATGATGATGATGATCATTATCTTGATGATGATAATCATGACGATGATGATAATGATGATGCTGATGATGATCATGATGACGATCATGACGATGATGATGAGATGATGATGATGATCTTGTTGTTGATGATGATCATGATCATAATGATAATGATGATGATCATGATAATGATGATGATGGTGATGATGTTGACGATGATGATCACAATGATGATCATTATGATGATTATGATGATCATGATCATGATCATGATTATGATGTGATCACGATGATGATCATTATGATGATGATGATGATGATGATCATGATTATGATGATAATGTTGATCTTGTTCATGATCATGATCATGATGATGATGATCACGATCATATGATGATGATAACCATGATGATGATGATCATGATGATAATGATCATCATGATGATGATGATGATCATGATGATCATGATGAAGATCATAACGATCATGATCATGATAATAATGATCATTATAATGATGATGATGATGATCATGACACTCATGATGATGATAATCATGACGATGATGATAATGATGATGCTGATGATGATCATGATGACGATCATGACGATGATGATGTGATGATGATGATGATCTTGTTGTTGATGATGATCATGATCATAATGATAATGATGATGATCATGATAATGATGATGATGGTGATGATGTTGATGATGATGATCACAATGATGATCATTATGATGATTATGATGATCATGATCATGATTATGATGTGATCACGATGATGATCATTATGATGATGATGATGATGATCATGATCATGATTATGATGATAATGTTGATCTTGTTCATGATCATGATCATGATGATGATGATCATGATCATATGATGATGATAATCATGATGATGATGATTATGATGATAATGATCATCATGATGATGATGATCATGATGATCATGATGAAGATCATAACGATCATGATCATGATAATAATGATCATGATAATGATGATGATGATGATCATGACAATCATGATGATGATGATGATCATGATGAAGATCATAACAATCATGATCATGATGATAATGATCATGATAATGATCATGATGATCATGATCATGATGATCACGATCATGATGATCACTATGATGATGATCACGATCACAATGAACATGATCGTGATGATGGTGATGAGGATCATGATGAAGATGATGATGATGACCATGATGTTGATGACGATCATGATGATGATGATATGGATCACGATGATGATGATCATCATGAAGATGATTATGAAGATGATGATCATTATCACGATGATGATGATCATGATCGTGATAATGATGATCGTGATCCTGATCATGATGAAGATAATAATTATGATCATGATGATGATCGTGATTATGATGTTCATGATGATGATGATGATGATGATGATCATGATGGTCATGATAAAGATGATAATCATGATCATGATGGTCATGATGAAGATGCTGATCATGATCATGATCATGAAGATCATGATGACGATGATCATGATGATGATCATGACGATGATCATGATCATGATGGTTATGATGTAGATGATGATAATGATCATCATGATGATGATCATGATAATGATCATGATCATGATCATGATAATGATCACGATGATGATGATGATGATTATGTCCATTAAGATGATCATGATAGTGATGATGATGATCATGATGATGATGACGATGATGATCATGATGATCATGATCATAATGATCATGATGATGATAACGATCATGATGATGATGACCATGATGATGATGATCATTATCTTGATGATGATAATCATGACGATGCTGATAATGATGATGCTGATGATGATCATGATGACGATCATGACGATGATGATGTGATGATGATGATCTTGTTGTTGATGATGATCATGATCATAATGATAATGATGATGATCATGATAATGATGATGATGGTAATGATGTTGACGATGATGATCACAATGATGATCATTATGATGATTATGATGATCATGATCATGATCATGATTATGATGTGATCACGATGATGATCATTATGATGATGATCATGATCATGATTATGATGATAATGTTGATCTTGTTCATGATCATGATCATGATGATGATGATCATGATCATATGATGATGATAACCATGATGATGATGATCATGATGATAATGATCATCATGATGATGATGATGATCATGATGATCATGATGAAGATCATAACGATCATGATCATGATAATAATGATCATGATAATGATGATGATGATGATCATGACAATCATGATGATGATGATGATCATGATGAAGATCATAACAATCATGATCATGATGATAATGATCGTGATAATGATCATGATGATCACGATCATGATCATGATGATCACGATCACAATGAACATGATCGTGATGATGGTGATGAGGATCATGATGAAGATGATGATGATGACCATGATGATGACGATCATGATGATGATGATATGGATCACGATGATGATGATGATCATGAAGATGATTATGAAGATGATGATCATGATCACGATGATGATGATCATGATCGTGATAATGATGATCGTGATCATGATCATGATGATCATGATCTTGATCATGATGAAGATAATGATCATGATCATGTTGATGATCGTGATTATGATGATCATGATGATGATGATGATCTTGATCATGATGATCATGATGGTCATGATGAAGATGATGATCATGATCATGATGGTCATGATGAAGATAAGGATCATGATCACGATAGTCATGATGAAGATGTTCGTGATGATGATCATGACGTTGATCACGATCATGATGGTTATGATGTAGATGATGATAATGATCATGATCATGATCATTATAATGATCATGATGATGATTATGATGATAATTATGATGATCATGATAATGACCATGATCATGATTGTGATAAACATGATGATGATGATGATCATGATGATGACAGCATGATCACGATCATAATGATCATGATGATGATGATCGCGATGATGATCATTATGATGATGATGATGATCATGACCATATGATGATGACAATCTAGGTGATGATCATGATCATCATCATCATGATGATGATCATGACGATCATGATGATCATGATCATGATTATGAACATGATGAAGATCATGACAATCGTGATCATGATGATGATGATCATGATGATGATCATGATCATGATGATCACGATGATGATGATAATGATGATGATGATGATCACAATGATCAGATGATGGTCATGATCGTGATGATGGTGATGAGGATCATGATGATGATGATCATGACCATGATGATGATCATGATCGTATGATGATGATAATAATGATGATGATCATGACGATGATGATGATGATGATGTTGATCATGATGACGATCATGATGATGATGATGATGGGGGAAACACTAGAAAGAAAGACGTTTCTTATAAGCCGGCTTCTAAACCGGTCACACGTTCCCAAACAGCAAAGCAACAGAGTGAACCCTCGGATATTTGGGATGCTGCTAGCAAACAAGATTGGAGCAAACTCACAAAGAAAAATAAAACTTATTTTTAGTTTAACTCTATTTCTGTAAAGGCTCTTTGTAAGAGCTTTCCTTTATGGGCCACTTGTTTGGCTCTTTTTGGCTTTCTCATTCTCACGACATCTTTATCCTCCTTTGTCCCCTTTTCTTTATTTTCATTTACTTTTAATAATATTGCGTAGTTTGATGATGATGATCATGATGATATTGCTCATGATGATCATGATGCTGATGATCAATATGATGATAATGATCATCATGATCATGATGAAGATTATGATGATGAACATGATAATGATGATGATCGTGATCATGATGACGATCGTGATCATGATGATGATGAACATGATCATGATGACCATGATGATGATGATGATGATGATGATAATTATGATGATGATGATGATGATGATAATTATGATGGTGATGATGATGATGATGATCATGTTGATGATGATGATGATGGTGATGATCATGATGATGATGATCATGATGATGATCATTATCATAATGATGATCTTGATCATGATCACGATCATGATGATGATCAAGATCTTGATGATGATGATGACCATGATGATCATGATCATGATCATATGATGATTATAATCATGATGATGATGATCATGATGATTATGATCATGATCATGTGATGATGATAAACATGATGATTATGATGATGATCATGATGATGATGATGATCATCATCATCATTATCATGATGATCATGATGATCATGATCATGATCATGATCATGATGAAGATGACGATGATGATCGTGATGATGATTATGATGATGATAATGATGATAATGATGCTGATCATGATGTTGATAATGATCTTGATGATGATGATCATGATGATGATGACCATGATGATGATGATCATGATAGTGATGATGATGATGATGATGATGACAATGATGATGATGATCACTTTGTGATCATGATGATGATGATGATGATGATGATGATCATTATGATGATGATGATCATGATCATGATCATGGTCATGATGATCATGATGATGATGATCATGATCATGATCATGATCATGATGATCACAATGATTATGATGATGACGATTATGATGATGAGGATCATGATTATGATGACCATGATGATGATGATGAAGATGATAATCACGATGATGATCATGATGATGCTAATGATGATGATCATGATGATGCTAATGTTGATAATTATGATGATAATAATGATTATCATGATGATGATCATGATCATAATAATGATGATTATGATGATGATGATCATGATCGTGATGATGATGATGAAGATCATGATGATAATGATGATGGTGATGATGGTGATGATGATGATGACATTGATGATGGTGATGATCACGATGATCATCATCATCATGATCATTATGATCATAATGATGATGATGATCATGATTATGATCATGATTATGATCATGAAGATGATCATGATGATGATGATCATGATTACGATGACGATGATGATCATGATGATGATGATCATGATTATCATCATGAAGATGATCATGATGATGATGATCATGATTACGATGACGATGATGATCATGATCATGATGATCATGATGATGATCATTATGATGATGATGATGATGATGATGATGAAAATGATGATCATGATCATGATGATCACGATGATGATCATCATGACCATGACGATGATGATCTTGATGATGACAATGATGATAATAATGACCATGACGATGATGATCTTGATGATGACCAAGACGATGATGATCATGATCATATGATAATGATAATCATGATGATGATGATCATGATGATGATGATCATGATGATGATGACGATGATCAAGATCTTGATGATGATGATGATGATGATCATGATCGTGATGATGACGATGATCATCATAATCATGATCATGATGACGATGCTCATGATGATCATGATCGTTATGATGATGATCATGATGATCATTATGATGATGATGATCATGATGATAATGATGATCATGATGATGATGACCATGATGATGATCATGATGATGATCATGATGATGATCACGATCATGATGATCATGAGGATGATGATCATGATATTGATGATGATGATGATGATGATGATAATAATGATCATGATGATCATGATTATTATGATAATGATGATGATGACCATGATGATGATGATCATGATAGTGACGATGATGATCTTGATGATGACAATGATGATAATATTGATGATAATAATGATAATAATGATGATCATGATCATGATCATGATGATGATGATGATGACCGTGACGATGATGATCATGATGATCATGATGATGATAATCATGAGGATGATGATCATGATGATGATCATGATCATGATCTTGATGATGATGATGACCATGATGATGATGCTCATGATGATGATGATCATGATGATGACAATGATGACGATCATTATGATGTTGATGATGATGATCATTATGATGATGATGATCATGATGTGATCATGATGATGATGATGATGATGATCATGATCATGATCATGATCATGATCATGATGATGATCATGAAAATGATCATGATGATGATGATGATGATGATCGTGATAATGATGATCATGACGATGATGATGATGACCATGATAATGATGTTGATGATGATCATGGTCATGATATGATGATGATCATGATGATGATGACCATGATGATGATGATCATGATGATCATAATGATGATTATAATGATCATGATGATGATCGTGATTATCATGATCATGATGATGATGATCATCATGATGAAGAAGATGATGATGATCATGCTGATGATAATGATGATGAGGATTATAATGATGTTGATCATTATGATGATCACGATGATATTTTGTTCATGATGATGATCATGATCGTGATGATGATGATCATGATCATAACGATCATGATGATGATGATGATCATCATCATAATCACGATCATCATCATGATCATGATCATTATCTTCATCATGACCATGATCACGATCATCATGATCGGGATCATGATCATCATCATCATGGTCATCATTATCATAATCATCATCATCATGATCGTCATCATCATCATCGTCATGATCATTATGATCATGATCATCATCATCACGATCATGATCATCATCATGAACATAATCATCATCGTGATCATCATAATGATCCACATCATTATAATCATCATCATCCTCATCATCATTATCATCATCATGATCATCATCTTCTTTATCATGATGATTATCATCATCATGATCATGATGATCACGATCATCATCATGATCATTATAATCATCATCATGATCATCATGATCATGATCATCATCATCATCATCATGGTCATCATCATCATAATCATCATCATATCATGACCATTATCATCATCAACATCATCATCATGGTCATCATCATCGTCATAATCATCATCATCACGATCATCATCATCATCATCATCATCATCATGATCATGATGATCATGATGATCATCATCATCTTCATCATCATCATATTCATCATCATCATGACCATCATGATCATGATCAGCATCATGATCATCATCATGATCATCATGATCATAATCATCATCATGATCATGATCATCATCTTCATCATGACCATCATGATCATGATCATCATGATCACGATCATAATTATTGTCTTCATCATGATCATCATCATCATCATCATGATCATCTTCATGGTCATCATCATTATCGTGATCGTGATTATCGTCGTCATTATCATTATCATGATCATGATCATGTTCATCATCATCATCACTATCATGATCATCACCATCATCATGATTGTCGTCATCATCATGGTCATCATCATCATTATCACCATCATCACGATCATGACTATCATCATGATCATTATGATCGTGATCATCATCATCATCATCGCGATCATCATGATCATGATGATCATCATCATCATGATCATCGTGATCATCATGATCATTATCATGATCATCATCATGATGACGATGACCACAATCATCATGATCATCATCATCATGATTATCATCATCATATGATCATGATGATCATCATCATCAGAATCATAATCATCATCATGATCACGATCATCATTATCATCATAATGATCATTATCATCATGATCATCACCATCATCATCATGATCATGATAATGATCAGGATCATCATCATTATCATTATGATCATGATCATGATCATCATCATCATCGCATCATCTTCATCATCATCATGATTATCATCAAGATCATGATCATGATGATGATGATGATCATCATCATAATCACGATCGTCATCATGATCATGATCATTATCTTCATTATGATCATGATCATGATCATCATGATCAGGATCATGATCATCATCATCATGGTCATCGTCATCATGATCATCATCATCATGATCGTCATCATCATCATCGTCATGATCATTATGATAATGATCATCATCATCACGATCATGATAATCATCAGCATCATCGTCATGATCATTATCGTCATCATCATCATGGTCATCATCATAATGATCATCATCATCATTATCGTCATCATCATCATCGTCATGATCATTATGATCATTGATCATCTCCATCATAGCATCATCATCATGATCATCATGGTCATCATCATCATGGTCATCATCATGATCATCATGGTCATCATCATCATCATCATGCTCGTCATCATGACCATCATCATCATCATGATCATCATGATCATCATCGTTATCATCATGATCATCATTACCATCATCCTGACCATCATCATCATCATCTTGAACATCATGATCATCATCATCAACATCATGATCATCATCATCATCATGATCGTGATCATAATAATGATCATCATCGTCATTATCATCATCATCGTGATCATGATCATCATCATCATGGTCATCATCGTCAATGTCATCGTCATCATGATCATCATCATCGTGATCATCATCATCATCATCATCATCATCTTCCTGATCAAAATCATCAACATCATGATCATCATCATAATCATCATCACGATCATCATCATCATCATCTTCTTCATCATGATCATGATGATGATGATCGTCATCATCATCAACATCATGGTTAACATCATGATCATCGTGGTCATCATCATCATCATCATCATGGTCATCATCATCATCGTCATGATAATCATCATTATCATTATCATGATCATCATCATCGATCATCATCATGATCATCCTCATGATCATCATCATTATCATCATCATCACGATCGTCATTATCATTATCATGATCATCATGATCATCATCCTGATCATCATCATGATAGTGATCATCATTATCATTGTCATCATCATGATCATCATCATTATTATCATGGTCATCATCATCATGATCATAACAATCATCACAATCATCGTCATCATCATGATCATCATCATCACGATCATCATGATCATCATCGTGATCATCATGATCATCATCATGATCGTGATCATAATCATCATCATCATAATCATCATAATCATGATCGTGATCATCATGATCATGATCGTTATGATCTTCATCATGATCATGATCATCATCATTATCGTGATGATCATCATGATGATCATCATGATGATCATAACAATCATGATCATCATCATCGTGATTATAATCATCATATGATCTTGATAATCATCATCATGGTCATCATCATGATCATAATAATCATGATCATCATCATAATCATCATCATTATAATGATCATCATCATAATCATCATCATCATTATAATGATAATCATCGTGATCATCATCATCACCATCATCACCATCATCATCATGATCATCATAAAGATCTTGATCATCATCATTGTCAATATGATCATCGTCATCATCATCACATCATCATCATCATCATCATGATCATCATCAGCATCATCATTATCATCATCAACATCATCATTATGATCATGATCATCATTATCATGATTATCATTGTCATGATCATGATTATCATCATCATGGTCATCATCATCATGATCGTCATCATAATCATCATGATCATTATTATCGTAATCATCATCATCATCATCACGATCATGATCATCACGATCATGATCACCATCATGATCATCATGATCGTGATCATAATCATCATCATCTTGATCATCATCATCATCATCATGATCATTATCATCGTCATGATCATCATCATCTTCTTCTTCTTCATCATGATGATCAACAACATCATGATCATGATGATCATCATGATCATGATCATGATCATCATATCATGATCATCATATCATGATCATCGTCATCATGGTCATCATCATCATCATGGTCATCATCATTATCATCATGATCATCATCACCATCATCATGACCATCATCATCATGATCATCATCATCACGATCATGATCATCATCATGAAAATAATCATCGTCGTGATCATCATAATGATCAACATCATTATAATCATCATCATCCTCATCATCATTATCATCATCATGATCATCATCATCTTCTTCATCATGATGATTATCATCATCATGATCATGATGATCATCATTATCATGATCATCATGTTCATGATCATCATCATCATCATGGTCATCATCATCATGATCATTATCATATCATGACCATGATCATCATCAACATCATCATCATGGTCATCATCATCATTGTCATGATCATCATCATCACGATCATCATCATCATCATCATCATGATCATTTTCATGATCATCATCATGATCATGTTCATCATCATCATCATCATGACCATCATGATCATGATCAGCATCATGATCATCATCATGATCATCATGATCATAATCATCATCATGATCGTGATCATCAACTTCATCATGGCCATCATGATCATGATCATGATCATGATCATCATGATCACGATCATCATCATTGTCTTCATCATGATCATAATGATGATCATCATCATCATCATCATCATCATCTTCATGATCATCATCATTATTGTGATCATGATCATCGTCATCATTATCATTATCATGATCGTGATCATGTTCATCATCATCATCATCATGGTCATCATCATCACTGTCATGATCATCATCATCATCATGATCGTCATCATCATCATGGTCATCATCGCCATCATCACCATCATCATGATCATGACTATCATCATGATCATTGTGATCGTGATCATCATCATCATTGTGATCATCATGATCATGATGATCATCATCATCATGATCATCATGATCGTCATGATCATGATCATCATCATCATCATGATCATCATGATCGTCATGATCATTATCATGATCATCATCATGATGATGATGATCACAATCATCATGATTATCATTATCATATGATCATGATGATCATCATCATCAGAATCATGATCATCATAACGATCATCATGATCATCATATCATCATCATCATCGCATCATCTTCATCAACATCATGATTATCATCATGATCATGATCATGATGATGATGATCATCATCATCATAATCATGATCGTCATCATGATCATGATCATTATCTTCATTATGATCATGATCATGATCATCATGATCAGGATCATGATCATCATCATGGTCATCATCATTATGATCATCATCATCATGATCATCATCATCATCGTCATGATCATTATGATCATGATCATCATCATCACGATCATGATCATCATCATGAACATAATCATCATCGTGATCATCCTCATCATCATTATCATCATCATGATAATCATCATCTTCTTAATCATGATGATCATCATGATCATCATCATGATCATTGATCATCATCATCATGGTCATCATCATGATCATCATCATATCATGACCATAATCATCATCATGATCATCATCATTATCATCATGATCATCATCACCATCATCATGATCACGATCATCATCATTGTCTTCATCATGATCATCATGAACATCATCATCATCATCATGATCATCTTCATGATCATCATCATTATCGTGATCATGACCATCGTCATCATTATCATTATCATGATCGTGATCATGTTCATCATCATCATGGTCATTGTCATCACTATCATGATCATCATCATCATCATGATCGTCGTCATCATCATGGTCATCATCATCATCATCACCATCATCACGATCATGACTATCATCATGATCATTGTGATCGTGATCATCATCATCATTATCATCGTGATCATCATGATCATGATGATCATCATCATCATCATCATCATGATCATCATGATCATCATCGTTATCATCATGATCATCATTACCATCATCCTGACCATCATCATCATCATCTTGAACATCATGATCATCATCATCAACATCATGATCGTCATCATCATCATGATCGTGATCATAATAATGATCATCATCGTCATTATCATCATCATCGTGATCATGATCATCATCATCATGGTCATCATCGTCAATGTCATCGTCATCATGATCATCATCATCGTGATCATCTTCATCATCATCATCATCATCATCTTCCTGATCAAAATCATCAACATCATGATCATCATCATAATCATCATCACGATCATCATCATCATCATCATCTTCTTCATCATGATCATGATGATGATGATCGTCATCATCATCAACATCATGATTAACATCATGATCATCATGGTCATCATCATCATCATCATCGTGGTCATCATCATCATCGTCATGATAATCATCATTATCATTATCATGATCATCATCATCGATCATCATCATGATCATCCTCATGATCATCATCATTATCATCATCATCACGATCGTCATTATCATTATCATGATCATCATGATCATCATCATTATTATCATTATCATGATCATCATGATCATCATGATCATCACGATCGTCATTGTCATCATCATGATCATCATCATTATTATCATGGTCATCATCATCATGATCATAACAATCATCACAATCATCGTCATCATCATGATCATCATCATCACGATCATCATGATCATCATCGTGATCATCATGATCATTATCATGATCGTGATCATAATCATCATCATCATAATCATTATAATCATGATCGTGATCCTCATGATCATGATCGTTATGATCTTCATCATGATCATCATCATCATCATTATCGTCATGATCATCATGATGATCATCATGATGATCATAACAATTATGATCATCATCATCGTGATTATAATCATCATATGATCTTGATAATCATCATCATGGTCATCATCATGATCATCATCATGATCATAATAATCATGATCATCATCATAATCATCATCATTATAATGATCATCATCATAATCATCATCATCATTATAATGATAATCATCGTGATCATCATCATCACCATCATCACCATCATCATCATGATCATCATAAAGATCTTGATCATCATCATTGTCAATATGATCATCGTCATCATCATCATATCATCATCATCATCATCATGATCATCATCAGCATCAACATTATCATCATCAACATCATCATTATGATCATGATCATCATTATCATGATTATCATTATCATGATCATGATTATCATCATCATGGTCATCATCATCATGATCGTCATCATAATCATCATGATCATTATTATCATAATCATCATCATCATCATCACGATCATGATCATCACGATCATGATCACCATCATGATCATCATGATCGTGATCATAATCATCATCATCTTGATCATCATCATCATCATCATGATCATTATCATCATCATGATCATCATCATCTTCTTCTTCTTCATCATGATGATCAACAACATAATGATCATGATGATCATCATGATCATGATCATGATCATCATATCATGATCATCATATCATGATCATCATCATCATCATGGTCATCATCATTATCATCATGATCATCATCACCATCATCATGACCATCATCATCATGATCATCATCATCACGATCATGATCATCATCATGAAAATAATCATCGTCGTGATCATCATAATGATCAACATCATTATAATCATCATCAGCCTCATCATCATTATCATCATCATGATCATCATCATCTTCTTCATCATGATGATTATCATCATCATGATCATGATGATCATCATTATCATGATCATCATGTTCATGATCATCATCATCATCATCATGGTCATCATCATCATGATCATTATCATATCATGACCATGATCATCATCAACATCATCATCATGGTCATCATCATCATCGTCATGATCATCATCATCACGATCATCATCATCATCATCATCATGATCGTTTTCATGATCATCATCATGATCATGTTCATCATCATCATCATCATGACCATCATGATCATGATCAGCATCATGATCATCATCATGATCATCATGATCATAATCATCTTCATGATCGTGATCATCAACTTCATCATGGCCATCATGATCATGATCATGATCATGATCATCATGATCACGATCATCATCATTGTCTTCATCATGATCATCATCATCATCATCATCATCATCATCTTCATGATCATCATCATTATTGTGATCATGATCATCGTCATCATTATCATTATCATGATCGTGATCATGTTCATCATCATCATCATCATGGTCATCATCATCACTGTCATGATCATCATCATCATCATGATCGTCGTCATCATCATGGTCATCATCGCCATCATCACCATCATCATGATCATGACTATCATCATGATCATTGTGATCGTGATCATCATCATCATTGTGATCATCATGATCATGATGATCATCATCATCATGATCATCATGATCGTCATGATCATGATCATCATCATCATCATGATCATCATGATCGTCATGATCATTATCATGATCATCATCATGATGATGATGATCACAATCATCATGATTATCATTATCATATGATCATGATGATCATCATCATCAGAATCATGATCATCATAACGATCATCATGATCATCATATCATCATCATCATCGCATCATCTTCATCAACATCATGATTATCATCATGATCATGATCATGATGATGATGATCATCATCATCATAATCATGATCGTCATCATGATCATGATCATTATCTTCATTATGATCATGATCATGATCATCATGATCAGGATCATGATCATCATCATGGTCATCATCATTATGATCATCATCATCATGATCATCATCATCATCGTCATGATCATTATGATCATGATCATCATCATCACGATCATGATCATCATCATGAACATAATCATCATCGTGATCATCCTCATCATCATTATCATCATCATGATAATCATCATCTTCTTAATCATGATGATCATCATGATCATCATCATGATCATTGATCATCATCATCATGGTCATCATCATGATCATCATCATATCATGACCATAATCATCATCATGATCATCATGATCATCATCATTATCATCATGATCATCATCACCATCATCATGATCACGATCATCATCATTGTCTTCATCATGATCATCATGAACATCATCATCATCATCATCTTCATGATCATCATCATTATCGTGATCATGACCATCGTCATCATTATCATTATCATGATCGTGATCATGTTCATCATCATCATGGTCATTGTCATCACTATCATGATCATCATCATCATCATGATCGTCGTCATCATCATGGTCATCATCATCATCATCACCATCATCACGATCATGACTATCATCATGATCATTGTGATCGTGATCATCATCATCATCATCATCGTGATCATCATGATCATGATGATCATCATCATCATGATCATCATGATCGTTATGATCATCATCATCATCATCATCATGATCATCATGATCGTCATGATCATTATCATGATCATCATCATGATGATGATGATCACAATCATCATGATCATTATCATCATGATTATCATCATCATATGATCATGATCATCATCATCATCATAATCATCACCATCATCATCATGATCATCACCATCATCATCATGATAATCATCATCATCATCATGATCACCATCATCATCATGATCATCATCATCATGATCATCACCATCATCATCATGATCATGATCAAGATCATGATCATGATCATTATCATTATGATCATGATCATGATCATCATCATAATCGCATCATCTTCATCAACATCATGATTATCATCATGATCATGATCATGATCTTGATGATCATCATCATCATAATCACGATCGTCATCATGATCATGATCATTATCTTTATTATGATCATGATCACGATCATCATGATCAAGATCATGATCATTATCATCATGGTCATCATCATGATCATCATCATCATGATCGTCATGATCATTATGATCATGATCATCATCATCACGATCATGATCATCATCATGAACATAATCATCATCATGATAATCATAATGATCAACATCATTATAATCATCATCATCCTCATCATCATTATCATCATCGTTATTATCATCATCATCGTGATCATGATCATCATCATCATGATCATTATTATCGTAATCATCATCATCATCACGATCATGATCATCACGATCATGATCACCATCATGATCATAATTATCATCATCTTGATCATTATCATCATCATCATCATCATCATCATCATCATTATCATCATCATGATCATCATCATCTTCTTCTTCTTCATCATGATGATCAACAACATCATGATCATGATCACGATCATCATCATGATCATTATCATGATCATCATGATCATGATCATGATCATCATATCATGGTCATCGTCATCATGTTCATCATCATATCATGACCATCATCATCACCATGGTCATCATCATTATCACCATCATCGTGACCATCATCATCATGAACATCATGATCATGATGATCATCATCATCAATATCATGATCGTCATCATCATTATAATCGTGATCATAATAATTATGATGATGATGATCATCATCATCACGATCATGATCATTGTCATCATCATCATGGTCATCATCATCATGATCGTCATCATCATGATCACGATCATCATGATTATCTTCATCATGATCATCATGATCATGATCATCATCATCATCATGATCATCATCATTATCGTGATCATGATTATCGTCGTCATTATCATTATCATGATCGTGATCATGTTCATCATCATCATCATCATGGTCATTGTCATCACTATCATGATCATCATCATCATCATGATCGTCGTCATCATCATGGTCGTCACCATCATCATCACCATCATCACGATCATGACTATCATCATGATCATCACCATCATCATCATGATCATGATCATGATCATGATCATCATCGTTATCATTATGATCATGATCATGATCATCATTATCATCGCATCATCTTCATCAACATCATGATTATCATCATGATCATGATCATGATAATGATGATCATCATCATCATAATCACGATCGTCATCATGATCATGATCATTATCTTCATTATGATCATGATCACGATCATCATGATCAGGATCATGATCATCATCATCATGATCGTCATGATCATTATGATCATGATCATCATCATCACGATCATGATCATCATCATGAACATAATCATCATCGTGATCATCATAATGATCAACATCATTATAATCATCATCATCGTCATCATCATTATCATCATCGTTATTATCATCATCATCGTGATCATGATCATCATCATCATGATCATTATTATCGTAATCATCATCATCATCACGATCATGATCATCATGGTCATGATCACCATCATGATCATTATCATCATCATCATCATCATGATCATTATCATCATCATGATCATCATCATCATCTTCTTCTTCATCATGATGATCAACAACATCATGATCATGATCACGATCATCATCATGATCATTATCATGATCATCATGATCATGATCATGATCATCATATCATGGTCATCGTCATCATGTTCATCATCATATCATGAGCATCATCATCACCATGGTCATCATCATTATCATCATGATCATCATCGCCATCATCATGACCATAATCATCATGAACATCATGATCATGATGATCATCATCATCATGATCATCATCATCAATATCATGATCGTCATTATCATTATAATCGTGATCATAATCATTATGATGATGATGATCATCATCATCATCACGATCATGATCATCATCGTGATCATCATGATTTTGATCATCATCACAATCATGATCATCATCAACATGATCGTCATCATCATCATCATCATGATCATTATGATCATGATCATCATCATCACGATCATGATCATCATCATGAACATAATCATCATCGTGATCATCATAATGATCAACATCATTATAATCATCATCATCCTCATCAACATTATCATCATCATGATCATCATCATCTTCTTCATCATGATGATGATCATCATTATCATGATCATCATGATCATGATCAAGATCATCATCATCATGGTCATTATCATCATGATCATCATCATATCATGACCATGATCATCATCAACATCATCATCATGGTCATCATCATCATCGTCATGATCATCATCATCATCACGATCATCATCATCATCATCATCATGAACATTTTCATGATCATCATCATGATGATGATGATGATCATCATCATCATCATCATGACCATCATGATCATGATCAGCATCATGATCATCATCATGATCATCATGATCATAATCATCATCATGATCATGATCATCATCTTCATCATGACCATCATGATCATGATCATGATCATGATCATCATGATCACGATCATCATCATTGTCTTCATCATGATCATGATCATCATCATCATCATTATCGTGATCATGATCATCGTCGTCATTATCATTATCATGATCGTGATCATGTTCATCATCATCATCATCATGGTCATTGTCATCACTATCATGATCATCATCATCATCATGATCGTCATGATCATTATGATCATGATCATCATCATCACGATCATGATCATCATCATGAACATAATCATCATCGTGATCATCATAATGATCAACATCATTATAATCATCATCATCGTCATCATCATTATCATCATCGTTATTATCATCATCATCGTGATCATGATCATCATCATCATGATCATTATTATCGTAATCATCATCATCATCACGATCATGATCATCACGATCATGATCACCATCATGATCATTATCATCATCATCATCATCATGATCATTATCATCATCATGATCATCATCATCTTCTTCTTCTTCATCATGATGATCAACAACATCATGATCATGATCACGATCATCATCATGATCATTATCATGATCATCATGATCATGATCATGATCATCATATCATGGTCATCGTCATCATGTTCATCATCATATCATGACCATCATCATCACCATGGTCATCATCATTATCATCATGATCATCATCGCCATCATCATGACCATAATCATCATGAACATCATGATCATGATGATCATCATCATCAATATCATGATCGTCATTATCATTATACTCGTGATCATAATCATTATGATGATGATGATCATCATCATCATCACGATCATGATCATCATCGTGATCATCATGATTATGATCATCATCACAATCATGATCATCATCAACATGATAGTCATCATCATCATCGTCATGATCATTATGATCATGATCATCATCATCACGATCATGATCATCATCATGAACATAATCATCATCGTGATCATCATAATGATCAACATCATTATAATCATCATCATTCTCATCAACATCTTCATCATGATGATGATCATCATCATGATCATGATGATCATCATTATCATGATCATCATGATTATGATTAAGATCATCATCATCATGGTCAT